>ML677347.1:1196075-1224482 GCA_007922305.1 Dermatemys mawii
TTTGGTCCATTCTAAAGAACCACAGACTGCCCACGGTTAGAGGGCATAGCACAGTCACAGTTAAATTCCACAGAGTATTGAATGATCTCTGGAGAAGACCCTAGCACTCTGTTAATGGGGCCCACCACTCTGGGCTGCTGACTACTTCTAAATACCTGTGCCAGCCCAAGCCATACAAATCCTGACTGTGGCTCTGAACAGTTTCAAATGGTTAGAAATTGCATTGCCTATTGAGGAGAAAAGAGGCCTTGCTTTTACAATACTGTAGAGAGTTTACATCTCAGAGCTGGTTAAAAAAAAAAGATATGCCTTTTAAAATAGCCTTTAAAATCATCATAGCAGCCACCCCAATTCATGATTTAGCCATTCAGCATTCAATCCAGCAAGGTGCTGAGCACACTGGTCCAGTCCATCAAAGCACTTAAGTGAATAAATAGTCCCATGAACTTCAATGGGATGACATGTTTAACTTTCAAATTTGTGCTTAAGTGTGTTGCTGGTTCAGGCTAGAATGCTCAGCACCTTGGATGATCAAGCCCTTATACCTGGGCAAAACAGGCACAGATAGTGCTTAATCTCACAAGAACAAAGGAAGTGTAGCATCAGAGCCAAACAGTAGCTGTGGACCAAGAGGTTATTGTGTGTGCTGATTGTGGTGTTGTGCGGGTGGTTGTGTTGATTTGTTTGGGCATATGGGTTGTGTTGGGCTGTGTGGGTTGGGTATTGTGCATGCTGGTTGCAGTGTTGTGTGGCTGATTGTGTTGATTTGTGGGTGGCAAATGGAGATGTATGCTGTGGTGATGGGCTGTGTGTGTTTGGGGTTATTGTGTTTGTTGGTTGTGTTGCGTGAGGGAGTCTGTGCTGAGCTGTATGGGTGATGACTCAACCTCTGAAGAACTGTGGCAGTTGGGTCAAGTAGCCCACTGTCTGTGCCATCTCCCTCATATCACTGACTCATTACAACCAATGACATTTGATGCAAATTACCTGTAAATTAAAGGTCTTGGTTGACTGAGTTCTTAGCCCAGATAGATGTCTGACTGTTTTATTACACTTTCTCACTTGCTCTCTCTCCGGATATACATAAAATCACATGTAAATTATATAGATAAAGCCAAAGCAGCCAGTGTAAGCATTTTTCTCCATGAAATAGTTCTAACAATTCTACCCTATGACTCTATCTTATGAGGCATCTCTTCGTATTTGACCACAATGTCCATCCCTAGTTATTAAAATGACAAGCCATGTACCACTTCTTTTTTTTATGCCAACTAATCAATGTACACTTAATAAATGCTGCTACAGCAGTGGCCCATTATGTCATCTATCAACCAACACACAGACATCATCCATCATTTCATCAAGTCTCATCACCATATTAGTTTTATAGCCTTTTTGCACATAAAATAACCAGCGCATAAACAAAGGAGATTTATGTTTTATTTCTTGTGACTTTAGTAAATGTTAGGGTTCGTGAATTTCACGGAACAGAGAGCCCTGGTTAGAACAAGCAAAGTGCTGAAAGGTGGTATGCTAAATGCATCACACAGCTTTGAAAATTTATTTCTGCCCTGATCAGGAACACTACACTCCAGTTTTGAGCATATTCCAGGTCTTGATCTCAGAAGAGATTTCCATACATGCCAAAACATGGCGACTTGTGTGAGAGTGAGGCTTAGACTGTCAGCCTAACTAGACACATTTAAGAAATAATGTCTACCCAGGAAACACAATGTTACCCGTCTGATGGGTGCCAAAGGCAGCAAGAAGAATCAGGTTCTAGGGGTTCTTCTGGAAAAACTTCCCCAGTCACCTTTGCAGGCAGTTCCCCCCACTTACAAACACTCAGAGTCATTTGAGAACATGTAACACAGGGATCTTATTTTGGGGGTGATGGTAAGGGGGAACACAGTCGAAAGCAATATAGAAAACCCCCAGTAGATATATTCATATATTCAGATAAGAAATAGAGGACCCCAAATCAACACATTAGGAGTTTTGTCAAATCCTTTCACTCTTGAGTGACATGCAGCTGATGAAGGTCGAGGACTCTGTCTCAGCACAATCTGACCCACTGAAAACTCCACTCACAAGCTGAATCAGTCTAAGACAGTGATCCTCAGACTTAATTGGGCCCCACTTCTTTGTGTCAGCGGTCATTTATCCCCTTCCCCCTCCTCTGCCCCGCCCACACACCAGGACATATCCAGCCACCTGGCTCTGATACAGTGGAAAGCAGCGACTGCTGGCGGGGCGCCCAGGTCTGAAGGCAGCGCCACTCCAGCACCAGCAGCACAGAAGTAAAGGTGACAATGTGAAAATGTCACTTTTCACAGCAGACGTAGCGCCCCATTGCCACCCTGACTTCTGCACTGCGGCTGCCACCCAGGGGCTGACAGCTGGAGTCCTGCCACCTCCAGGTGAGGAATTGGGTGGGGGGAAGGAGAGCCTGAGCCAGGGCTGCTTCCTGGTGAGGAATTGGGAGGAAGGGAAGGAGAACTCGCTCCTGCGTGGTGGGGCTCCAGCTGTCCCTTTTATCCCCACCTCCTCGGGGTGCATGGCCCTTCTGCACAAGCTCCAGGCATCCGGGACTGACAGCCAGAGCTCTTCAAAAAAAAAAAAAAAAAAAGCAGCACACAGTTCACACTTCCCTGGACACTTTCCTGCGCTTCCCTTGGCAGACCCTCCCCATAGTGTGAGAACTGCTGGTCTAAGTGGTAGCCAAAGGTATCTGGGGATGACTCCTCTCCCCGGCTGGTGTTAAAAGAACTGCTCAGCCAAGTCTTGCTCCAAAGGAGGACACATGGTCCAGTTCAGTCACTTCAGCTCACTTCCACCAGTTGGGTGGGCCAGGATGGCCTGTGCCCCCATCCCAGGAAGGACTAACATTGCATCCAAAAATCTGTTCAGGCCCTTTCTTCAGGGACCAGTTATTCGTCGAACAGTTCAACGTAAGTTCCACATATAAACCCAGTCATTTCCCCTGACCCACGGTCTTCTGCAGGTAGGGTTGCCAAAAGTCCCATATAATAAGGGGCATCCCTATTTAAATAGAAAATTGCCTGTCCTATATTTAATCGGTATGGGACACCTTTTATCCTGTATTTCAACAGTAGGGGGCCAGTACCCACAGTGCATCTTTTCACTCCCCTCTCGACCCTGGCCCTTCAGGACTGCACAGGAAAAATAAACAGGGCTGCATTCAAGGGCCAGAGTCAGGGAGGGAGTGGAAAGATGCATCCGTGAGCACTGGCCCCCGGCTGGACAGGACCCCCTGCTAACTCCAGCTCTTGAGCGCAGCCCCATCTGATTTCCCTGCGCAGGCTCTGTCTAGCAGGGAAAGTGGATGGGGCTCCATGCCTTGGAGTTGTACTGGCAGGGAAGTCAGTACTCCCGGGGTGTAGCCTCCCCACTCACAGAGTCTCTGCCAATGTCCCCAGCAGGGTGCACAGCACTGAGGCAGGCAGAGACCAGCAACTGCAGCCTCCAACTCAGCTCTTGGTCCACATGCACAATCTGAACAGGAGTCTCAATGGCTGCTGTCCCAGCACTTGAGGTCCTGGATTCTCTGCAGCATCCAGAGCTGGAGAGAGAGAACCCTAGGAAGTATAGGGTTGGAGGAAAAGGGACTTGTCCCCAGAGGTTCAAGTCAAGATTGGGGACATCTGAGGTCTGTCCCCTCTTTTTTAAATACCATGTTGGCAACCCTATCTTCAGGAGCCCAGAGGACTTTCCCTCAGCATCTCCCCGCAGCTCCAGGACCTGCCACAGAGGTTAGCCTCCCTCCTGCAGCTCTTCTTTCCAACTGAGCCATTTGCTGGCTTTTATAAGCACTTGATCAGTCATAGGAAAGGAAAGGCCCAAATCCCCTTAAAGGGCCAACCACCCTGAAACACAGGATACTCTGAAGTCAACTCTGTATTGCCACCTCCAGTTCAGTTCTGTTTCATTGCAGAGTCTATTCTGCTCTGCTACCACCACTGCTCGTCCAATCAGGCCCCAGCATAGAGTCACCTCTCCAATGCAACTGATATTACTACCACCAGTCCAGCTGAACCTTCATCCTGCACATTCCTCCATGGGAAAATCAAGAGCAAAACAGTAGTCTTGGGCAGAGCTCCTGTTCCTGAAGCTAGCACACCAGGACTCAAGAACAAAGCACCTCGCTCTTCCATTCTTGCTACTCTCGAGCTTCATTTCATTTCATTTCAAGCCCATGTGTAGTAAAGTCATGCTGATTCCTCACCCAGGGCATATCCTGCACAGTGCCTATGCCCTTTCATTAGACAGGAAGGATAGTTGTTTACACACAACTTTACACATCAAAACTCAAATGTCAACCAAAACAAAACTCAGTAGATGGAATTATGGATAAACAAGATGTAAATGAAGCCGGATAGTGCTGTCTTTTCCCATTCCCTCCAATAGAGGAAGCAGACAGTTCCATCCACTAGGTCTTCTGGCCTTGGGGTTTACATAAATTTAAAATATATTGGGGTGTCTTGCTGCCAATATCTGCCTCTACTCAGGCATTCTACTAATTCTACTAATTCCTTTAGAATTTACTGAACCTCCTTTGAAGCATCACTGCAGCCAATCTGAGGGGTGATGAGATGTATTTGGGCCGTACTGAGCACTCATTCTCATCTTGGCCTAGACCACTTGTCTCTGGTGGTGAAAGACCAGTGTGCACATTCACTCACGATCCCCTACAAACAAATATTTCAACATAAAGCATCAGAACCATAAACTGTGACATAGTAACAATGATAAAACCAACAATCCATGTCTGAGTGAACAGTTAATGAAGTAAAGCTACTCAGCTCACAGCATTCTAGGTGTCCTGAGCCCTAAGGCATATCAATTATTTAGTAACTGATAACATTTATTTAATCCTTATACTGTGAAGTCTTTAACAAAAAATGCTGATAACAATAACAAGGAGATCAACTTCCATTTGATTTTTGCTCCTTCATCTGTCCACCCTTTCCCTGCTGCTGCTTTGCTGAGACTACTGATCACTGTGGAAAGACTCTGCTGCATTCTGGTCTATAAAGACACAAAGTTTGTGAGCTTATCACTCTGTGAAACTGCTGGCTTCTTTTAACTTCACACACTAGAAAGCCTATGAATAGGCCAGCTGAGTTGTTGGTTTCACAATTGTACTATATATATGCTGGTGTGTCTGTGCCAAAGTGAGGACCTTTGTATTGCAAAACTGTTCATCTATATTTTCAGTGTCTTCAGTCTCTGACTGGACTGAGATTGAGGCTAGAATTTTCAGAAACGCCTAAGTGACTTAGGAGCACAACTCCCATTGACTTTCTCAGCGGGGTCTTGGTCCATGAATGGGACTTCTAGAAACTACCACAGTATAAATAAATAAATGATTTTGATAGTGATAAAAATAGGTTTCCTTGATACTTTGTTCTTTTTCACCAAATAGGTGATATTCATTCTTTAGAAAAAAATCAAGGGGGACAACAATCATGCTTCCTTCATTGTTCAGATTTTCTGTGATAATATAGCAAACCATGTATGTGCATACACACAGACACATAATAAAGCATCTGTGTGCTTGGGGGAAACAATAAAAGTCTCAGTCTAAAGATGTCCTTATGTTAATAATATGAAACCTCAGCAACATCACTGTTGTGAGCCACCAAAGAACAGTTGAAGCGAGAAAAGACACCAAGTTTCAATGCCAGAGTAACAAGAGAGGTTCTATGGTTATTAAAAATGATATTCAAAGGAGGAAGAAGCGACAGCGGTGAGGCAAGCCAGTGAGTTTACATTTTGTGCTTCACCGTTTCAAAGAAATTGGATGGTATCCAAAGTGAGGAGCTCCAGATATATCTGTGGAGTAATAAAAAGAAATGGTTATTAGCTTCTGCTGTGACTGTTGTTCCTGGAGATGTGTTGCCTATGTCCATTCTCTTTTAGGTGTGTAGTCAGAGATTTTTCCCTCAGCAGTATTCATCAGAGTAGCACATGCACCCTCTGCTGCTGTTTGCTGCTGCATGATGGTGTAAAGGGCAAGGCTGCCCCCAAATTCCCCCCAGTTCTTTCCTACTGGAGAGACTCTGATAGAGGGGGAAAGAGTTGGGTCATGAAATGACACATGTGACCATCTCAAAGAACAACAAGAATAGAACAGATTAGTAATTGTTTTTTTATTCTTCGAATGATTGCACATGTACATTCCACAAGTTCAGTGTGGAGGTGGGATTGGAGTCAAACTGAATAATGATTGAAGGTTCACATGTCCAAATCTGGCATAATTGTTACATTGTTGAGAAATGGCATAACGGGAGGCAAAGGTACGCACTGAAGACCAAGCTGCAGCTCTACAATTGTCGAGCCAGCACCCTGTTTGGTGTAGTAACATTTCCTATGATGAAGCACAAATGTATGCAAGAAGACATCCACAATGAGATTCTTTGAGAAGAAACTGGAAGGCCCTTCATCCTGTCTGCAGTTGCCACAAATAATTATGAGGAAGATCTAAATGGTTTAGTCCTGTCAAAATAAAATAATAAAATGCATTCCTGAGAACTAATGGGTGGAGTCTTTCCTCATCCTTACGAGCATGAGGTGTCAGGAAGAAAGTTGGCAAATATATTGCCTAATTAATATGGAAGTGAGACACCACTTTGATAAGAAATTTGGGATGATGGGGTAGGTATGCCTTGTCCTGGTATAACAGTAGTTTTCAAACTTTTTAGGCTGTATACCCTTTCCCAAAAATGTAGTCTACTACGTACCCACATCTGAAATAGGGTCTATGATTAGATTGCCAAGTCCTACTAAATAAAAATGTGTTGTCTGCCATTACAGGAGTTTTCTCATGCACCCTTGATGAGAGCTCGCATACTCCTAGGGGTACGTGTACCCCGGTTTGAAAACTACTGTTGTAGAAGACTGTATAGAGAGGGACAGACACAAAAGCACATAATTCATCCATTCTCCTGCCCCAGGTGATTGACACCAAAAAGGCTAACTTCTTTGAGGGATGGAATAAGAACTAGTTCAAAGTCAGGACTCATTAGTTTTGTTAGTGCCAGTTTTAAGTCTCTAGGGGGAATAGGATCCTCTATTTGGGGATATAAGCAATCCAGACCATTCCAAAACCTGAGTGGGACTGGAGAAAAGAGAGCAATTATCAGTCGAAGGGTGGAAAACCAAGATAGCTGCCAGGTGGACCCTGAAGAACTAATGCCAAGAACTTGCTGATTCAGGTATAAGAAATAATCCTGCACATGTTATATTGGAACCAGAACTGGGGAAATCCCTTTCTGTTGGGACTAGAGGGAGAATCTCTTCCAATTTGCCAGACAAGTATACCTAATACAAGGTTTTCTACTATTCAAGAGCACATCTTGTACTCTCTTTGAACAGCTCACCTCCTGAAGTGTTAATCATGGAGCATCCAGGCTGTCAGGTGAAGGGCCTCTAGGCTGGGTTGGAGGAGATGACTCTGATCCTGTGAGAGCAGATATAAGTCCAGCAGTAGTGTCAACAAAGACTTATCTTAGAGGCTCAGCAAGGTGGAATACCAGTGTTGTTGAGGCCACACTGGTGCTACGAGTATCACATTGGTGTGATCTTGCTTGATTTTTAACAACACTCCAAGTAGGTGTGGAACAGCAAAATTCCTACAGAAACTTGTCTTTCTAGGTAAACAGGAACACATCCGAGAGAAATCCTGGACTGTGACCTGCTCACAAACAAAACTGATGACACTACCTGTTGAGTCTGATTGCAAACTTGTCTAGGTGGGGAATCCCTTACAACTGGAAAATGAACTTGGCTACATCTAGGCGGAGAGGCCAACAGTGATGACTGTTGAAAGACCTGCTTAACTGATGTGCCAGGCTGTTCTGGACACTCAAAAGGTGGGGAGGCTTTGGGGAGGACTGAGTTGTCTATATAAAAATCCCACAGCAGCATTGCTTCTTGGCATAGCAGAGTCAATCAGTCCCCTCCTTGCCTGTTCACATATACATGGTTACTGTGTTGTCTGTAAGTATTAGCAAATTCTTTCCCTTGATATGAGAAAGGAAAGCATGTTAAGCTAACTGAATGGCTGTCAAGTCTCTTACATTTATGTGGAGAGTTAAATCCTGGGCAATCCATAGCCCTTGAGTATGCAGGAATCTGAGGTGGGCTTCCCAATGTAGGGTTGAAGGGAACATAACTAAGGTCAAAATTGGATTGAGGAAGATCAAAGGGAACCCCCATGCACACATTGGAGGGTCTGTCCACCACTCCAAGGAGGCTAATATTTATACAGGCACCCAACCCACCATGTCCAGAGAATGACAAACTGAGTAGTACAGCGAGCTCAGCCATCCCTGTAGCTTCCTGGGATGAAGCCTAGCATGACAAACCATATGAGCACATGAGGCCATATGACCTAAATGTCTGAGGCAATTATGCATTGTTGTGGTAGGATGGGCCTCCAGGTCTAAAGAAATGGCTGGCATCCTCTGGAACTTAGTCTGTGGGAGCAATGTCTTGGCTTCCATATGGTCCAAGACTGCTCCTATGAACGATATCCTTTGACAGGACTGACTTTTCCTCATTGATGAGCAATCCTAGTGAATTCCAAAGATGGTTTGGATCACAGCCAACCTGGACAGCACCTGGCTTTGGACTGGCCTCTCACTAACCAGTCATCCAGGCATGAGTTGCCTCTGGCCTGCCCCATGAAGAGAGAGGGAAAGGAAGGAGGAGATGAGATGCCCCTGGCTTGCCCTCTCCAAAGAGAATATAATAGAATCTCAGTTACAAACACCAGAATTACCAACTGATCAGTCCAACCACATACCTCATTTGGAACAGGAAATATGCAATCATGCAGCAGCAGAGACCAGAAAAAAAAAGCAAATACGGTACAGTACTGTATTAAACATAAACTACTAAAAAATACTGGGAAAGCATTTTTCTTCTGAATAGTAAAGTTTCAAAGCTGTATTAAGCCATCGTTCAGTAGTAAACTTTTGAAAGAACAACCATTACATTTTGTTCAGAGTTGCAAACATTTCAGAGTTACACAAAAACCTCCATTCCCAAGTTGTTTGTAACAGTGAGGTTCTACTGGACATCCAGCAACAGAATTTACCATCAATCAAGCCCCTTGACCCCTTAGGCCCCTCCCCTTGACCCTTAAAGCCCACCCGCCTGTCAGCGGAAGTCCCACCCTAGGGGGTATTACTTCTATGGTCAAGGTGGCCACATGACCAGAAGCAAGGTATGTCATGTGACCCCTCTAAGAACTCCTCCCACCGCCCTCTACCAATCAGGATGGGTTCCGTCCTGATAGGACCACCCCAAGAGGAGATATGACCAATCAGGGCAATTTCCGGGGTGGGGTCACCTGTCCGGAAGTGCGTCGTGTGACCCCTCTAAGAACTCCTCCCACCGCCCTCTACCAATCAGGAGAGGTTTCATCCCACCCCTTGACCCTTAAGCCCCGCCCCACCAGTGCGTTACCAGAAATACCACCCCCAGGAGTAAGGGATCTACCATCAATCAAAACCTAGCCCCACCCCTTGGCCCTGAAAGCCCACCCACATGTCACCGGAAGTTTCGCCCTAGGGGGTGGGGTATTACTTCTTGGGCTCAAGGCAACCACATGACCGGAAACAAGGTGTGTCGTGTGACCCCTCTAAGAACTTCTCCCACCGCCCTCTACCAATCAGGAGGGGGGTTTATTCCAATAGGACCACCCCGAAAGGAGATTTGGCCAATTAGGCCAGTCCCTGGGCGGGGTGACCCGTCTGGAAGTGGGTTGTGTGACCCCTCTAAGAACGCCTCCCACCGCCCTCTGCCAATCAGAGTGCATCACTGTTACCCCATAAGTCCCAGCGCCAGGCAGAGAGAAGCCATCTCTTACCGAGCACACGTGGAAAGGCTGCTGAGAGGAAACATGGACTCCTTTACCACACCCGTGAGAACTTCGGACTTTGTTTTAGCCCCAAAGGTTCTCGACCATTTGCAGAGAAAGCGCTACATCAGTGACAGTTCGGAGGAGGATGAGGGAGCAGCAGAGTGGAGCCCTTTGGCCCAGCCGCTGATGGACACGCCGGAACCCGAAGCTCCGCTGCTCGTGAGACACCCCGATGAGCGTGAAGTCCTATCACAGGCCACCCTTGTGGAGGAGGAAGGCGATCATGCTATGGGGGAATCACCGGCGGACAAGGTGAACGGAAAAGATGTTACTCAGGTAAATGAATGTTTAAGAAGCAACAGCCGAGGGAGGGGCGTAATGGGGCTAGGAACGGGGGGGGTGTAAATCTAAAAAAAAAAACAAGTAGTTGGGTGCTTATGCTGTTTCTTTTCTGAAAATTTTTCAACAGCTCGACGAGGACCCAGAGGCCCTGGACAGCATTGCATCAAGCATTAAAGATGAACCGGGCCCGCCTTAAAGATGAACCGGGCTCAACGCCACTATACATTGTTGAAGAGGGCTTTGAGGATGATGGCTATGAGGAGTGTAGGAGGAGCCTTGGCATAAAACTCACTGAGCCAGTGCCACGTCATGAATGTAAAAAAGTTATGCGGACTATTGTACGTGTTGCTGTTTATGCTGTTCTTAATCACTGTCTTAGGGAAAAACCTTTTTGAAGATTGTGAGGGCTGTGTTATAGATGCACCAGCCCAACGGCACCACGACTGTGTGACTTGGACTTCAAAGGATATAAACTGCAAGCTCCGGGACCTGTGTGCTGATCTGTGTTTGGAAAGATTATTGAACACTGTCATTGCCATAGGTTATGCTATGCAATGTCTGTGCCTAACCCAAGAACATTTAGCACAAGGGGTGACCTTGATAAATGCTGTGCAATTCAGTGGAGACCCTGGTCATGTTTTAAAGAAAATAACCAAACTAGAAGATGCCTGCTTACAGCGTTATATTGGCCGTTTGGTCCGCACAAAAAGTTACAGGACTCTGCTTAAGAAAAAGACTATTTATAAGAAATCTAAAAGGATTAAGTTAGAGAATGGTGAGGGGTCAAACATGCGATATAAAACTTGGTAGCTGTAAATTTAAAAAACAAAATCTGTTGAAAAGGGTTTTGTGACTGTTTGTGTTTCTGTTAGGTCTTTGGCCCTTAAGTGTGCTAAAAGTTTTAATGAAGCATCTTGGTTTGTTTTTAAGGAACTGTATGTCTTTTAAATAATTTTTTTATGAGAACCTAACTCTTGTGTCTTTGTGTAAAACAGACCCATGTACAGCAAAAAGCTGAAATGTATGTTGGGGGGGGGGGGCGGGTAGAGGGGACATAGGGAATTCTAAAGATGTGTTTACAATAAAACAAACAGGGCTGGTTTTAGACATGTGCTTGAGTACAATAGTGTTGGCTCATCCTGTTGAACTGAATGGTTTTAACCACACACCCCTCACTGAATAGGGAGGGTAGCTGATAACTTACCTTGATGGGCACGCGCCCATAATAAGGGAGGTGGGTGGTTTAGACATGTGCTTGAGTACAATAGAGTTGACTCATCCTGTTGAACTGAATGGCTTTAACCACACACTCCTCACTGAATAGCAAGGTAACCGATTACGTACCTTGATTGGGGGGGTAAGGATGGTGAGTTCTGATAATATGAAACAAAACCTTAGGAATTTGCAGATGCTATTGGACAATTTAAATATAACGCTGGGGGTTGGTAGAATGCTATTGGACAGTTTAAATATGACCCAGGAGTTGGTTGAAGGCTATGGGTTACTCTTTTAAGCCATTAAAAGTTTTTTTAAAAAAATAATTAAGGTTTAATCCAAAAACTGAAATGTTTCAAGCCTTTACCATACTTTAGAACAAGCATTTGCTTTAAAGACAATCAAACATTTTAAAAGCAATGGTTGTGATACAAGCATTTTAAAATCCCACACCCCAAACTTTAAAAAACAAACCCCTAGATATTCACTGATATCTGCAAAGGGTCCCCCACTTGGAAATGGGTAAGTTATATAATGGATTGGTGATTTACTGTTTAATACATCAAGCACTTTATTTCAAGCCCCAAACTTTAAGCATGAAAGAAACTTGTTTAAAAAACAAACCCCTAGACATTCATTGATATCTGCAAAGGGACCTCCACTTGGAAATGGGTACAGCTACAATCAAACATTTTAAAAGCTATAGCTGTGATACAAGCATTTTATTTCAAGCCCCAACCTTTAAGCATGAAAGAAACTTGTTTAAAAAACAAACCCCCTGGACATTCATTGATATCTGCAAAGGGTCCCCCACTTGCAAATGGGTACAGTTATATAATGGATTGGTGGTTTACTGTTTACTACTGTAAGAAGACCCTGCAGGAAAATGTATTTTAACTAAAAAAAAAAAGGCCCTAAAATAAAAGAAATAAAAGGAGTTTAACTAAAAGGGGGAAAAAATGTAGCCAAAAGCACCCAGTTATGGAGACAGCTTAATTCCCCACCCCATATCACAAAAGGCAATGTTAGGGAGGGATGCCTAAAGTCTTTAAGTATCTATTATTTTAGAGTTGCAGTGATCAAATTAACCTGCTAGCCACTATTTTGAAGTCTGTTTGAAACAATGGATTTGGATGGTATAAAAACCTTAGGCGTTTTGGAGACAGTCCTTTTCAACAGAAACTTTCTTGACTGGTGGACTGCAAGAGAAGGTATGTTCCCTGTTTTTAACTCTGAAAATATGTATTATATAATATCACTCTTTGACCATGCTGTCTTAGTAAAATAATGGTCCCTATCTTTATTGCAGGGTGATCTGTTTAGCATGGAGCCAGACCAGGGTAAAAACCATTTTAAACTGTAGCTGTGCTTAACACTGTTACATTTTAAAAAAAATAATAAAACTTCAGATATTGCACAGGTTGTATAGGGATATGGAGCTAATACTAACTAACATTTGTGATTGTTTTTTAAAGCCAAATGTCCCAAGCACACATGGCTGAGGGGAACAGAACAAGCATGGGTTTATTAAATGCATTGGGGGCAGGGGGTATTGAAAAGTATTTTGTTGCAAACTGTGTTTTAAACTGCTGGGGTGTGTAAAGCATGGGGTTTTTAAAGTCTATGGCTGCAGAATGGTATGTGTGTGTGTGTCTTTCCAAGACATAAGTGTAGGGCTTTTTTAAAAATACTTGGTTTTTACTGTGCATAAGGTGATGTGTTTTTTAAGATGGGTTTGGTGCATTTTGGTTAATACTAACTAACAAGTTTTGCTTGTTTTTTACCCCAAAGGCCCAATGAAACAGAACAAACATGTGCCTGCAACACTGTATCCTGTAGTAGAAGGTAACTTTCTGCAATTGGCTTTTAAATGCATGTGGGTTTATTGAAAAGTATTTTGTTGCAAACTGTGCTTTAAACTGTTTGTTGATGTGTATAAAACATAGGTGTTTTTAAAAAAGTATATGGCTGCAAAATGATGGTAATTGTGTGTTTCAAACTAACAGGATTTTACTGTGCAAAATGTGTGCTAAACTGGATTTTAAAAGTTAATTTTAAAAGCAGTTTGGTTTTTATTTTGCAAATGAGGTTTATTTAAAAAGAAATGTTTGTGGGTTTTGTGGTTTTTTTTAAGTGGTAGAAATAAACTAAGCCCCCTGTTTGTTGTACAGTCAGAAATGGATTATTCTGTTTTAAAGCAATAACTTTTTTAAATATAAAAACACCCTAATACATATTTTATTTTTAAGTTTACCAAACAGTTTCATGTGATTTATAATAATATTGTCTGCTTTACAGTACTGTCAAAACATGAGAGATCCTTAGACCAGAGGGTAAACAAGCTTGAAAGAAAAAGGAAAGAGACAGTTGAAAAGGAAAATTCACCAATATCAGCCACTGATGAATGGATGAAACCCAGTAAATATATTTTGTTTATTGGTTAATTTATGAGGTTTTGTATTTTATGTAAATAGGTAGGTTTGAATAAGAAAGATGGTAAAACTAAGTTTTCTAATATGTTTTTTCCCCCTACCCCAATCAGGCACATGCAGCTCCTCTGACAATGCTGTAATCAGAGCTACAGGGACACCTCCACCAGAACCACCAAAGAAGCAAAAATCTTCTTTGAAATCTTTAATAACAGCTGAAAAGGAAAATTTACCAGCATATGTGACTGGTGGATGGATGCAGCCAGGTAAATATATTTTGCTTATTGGTTTGGTTAATTTATGAGGGTTTGTATTTTATGTAAATGGGCAGGTGTGAGTAAGAAAGATGGTAAAGCTAAGTTTTGTAATATGTTCTTTTTTTCTTGCCACAGTCAGGCATGTGCAGCCCCTCTGACAATGCCGTAGAGGGAGCTGCAAGGACACCTCCACTAGAACCACCAAAGAACCAGGACTCTGCTTTGAGACTTTTCACAACGCAAAACAGCACAAGAATGCAGATGAAGCATCAGGACAGTCCAAACCTCATATATGTCAAACCCAAGGACAAAACAAAAGACTCTGGTAAAAAACAACCACGCAAACACAACTCCAGTTCCTCAGCGGTCACTGCCACACCAAGCCCTGAGAAAACTGAGCAAAAATGCCCACATTCACAAACCCGGAGCACGCGCTCTAGGGGTTCTGAATGTGCGCAAAAACGCACACATTCACAAACCTGGAGCACGCGCTCTAGGGGTTGTGAATAAAAAAATAAGGACTGACAAACGATTCTCCCAACATCATAAGCTCATCACAGCTACCCCATATTCTAGTATTTGGGAGGAGTTTGACGCATCATTCAGAAAACTGGTGAACTCTGTGTCCTCAGGGGTTCTAAAAGAACGGCATTCTGAAAAGATTTGGGGGAAATATGACGCTTTGTTCAGAACACTGGTGAACTCTGTGTCCTCAGGGGGTCTAAAAGAAAGGAAGGCTGGAAAGGGTGGCTCTGAGCAGGCGGGACTGGTTGTGAAAAGGGGCCTGGGTAAAAGGGGCACCCTCAACGGTACACAGCAGCTCATGTGTAAACAAAAGGGGGGACAGTGCTTGGTGGACAAACAAATGGCTGCCAAAAAATTCCAGGCCAGGGTTGCTGTAAAAATTTTAAAAAGGGCTAAAGAGATAATGAGGAGAAAAAACCAAAAAGAGATGTCCCCTACTGGAGGCTCTCAAACTGGCATGTCTGAAAATGGGGAGGAGAAATCAGACTCTGGTTTAGAAAATTCCCCAGAGAGCTCTCTAGACGGGTCCCCATCTACTCCCAGTGACCCACACGGAGGCGCCTCAGTGTCTGACTCTCAAATAGCTTCTGATGTAGAAGATGCCACTGATGGCCCTGTAGAGGAACCCCAAAGTATCCCTGAAAATGCAGATGTGTATATGGAAAACGTGAGAAGTTGGCAACGTGAATTACCTAGGTTTGTGGGGACGGTGTATTCTGAGGAATTTCGTTTTGTCAATCTTGAGCAAATAAATTCAGCTCAGCAGGTTGTTGAAGCCATACACAGAGGGATACAGTCAGTTCTTGATGACATTAATGGTAGGATAGGCCCTGATGATTATGTCCAGTTACGTTTAGAAAGCCATAATTTAACTAACCCTCTATTTTCGGTCAGAAGAACTAGGGATGAGCTATCTGCTGAGGATTTCTTAAACCATACCTCAAAGCTGCTACAGAGCAATAGAGAGTTCCTTGTTGATGGGACGTTGCGTCTTGGTGTGACAGTTGTAAAAAAACAGGGGTGGGGGCACTCGTAGAGTTTTAAATTCTATCCTTAGTAGTCAAATTATTCATAAAAAGAGACAATGTTTAGTAGACCTGACTTACACCGGTACCAATCTGTGTTTTGCGGGTGGGCTCTTGGCTGTCATGTCTGATCATAAACCTATGGATGCGGAATTGTTAGCAGAGGCAAGAAAGTTGCATGAGAGACTGGGGTGGTCAGATCAAAAAAAGGTTATGCTCAGTGACGTAGCAAAGTTTGAACAGCAGTTAGGAGCCAACATACAGGTGGTGCTGCATAAGGCGAAAGACGGTTGGGGCTTTTTTAAAACGGGGGGCCCAGTGTACCCCAAGACTTATTTCATCCTGTTGCACGATGGAGTTACTATGTAACATACTGTTACTATGGAGTTCTGGATGTGAAAAAGTTGTTTGGAGCGAAAAATTATTGTGAGTTTTGCCACACAGTGTAAAGTCACGACCACTCTTGCAGGTATCGTTGCCGCCTCTGCTTGAGCGTAACATGCTCGGACAGTGTGGGTGTGCAGCTGAGGTGCCCTAGCTGTAGACTGTATTGTCGGTCCAAAGAGTGTTTAGACAGACATATCGACTGTGCATCAAAAAACCAAGTTGAATGCCTGTCTAAAACTTTGTGTGATAAGTGTCAGTCTTACGTGAACAAGCGGCATAAGTGTAAGCAGTGTCAGGGTTTGATCGTTGGTGATGTAGACAGTCACCTCTGTTTTATGGACAGCATTAGAAAGCCTGAATCCTCAGAAAAGTATATTTTTTTTATGATTTCGAATGCATGCAGGAGACTGGGTTGCACACTCCCAATTACATTTTTGCTATGTCCCTAAAGCCAGAAAAATCCTGGGAATTTAAGGGCGATGAGTGTGTTTCTATGTTTGTTAAGACCTTTATTGGCAAAGAGTTTCAGGACTACACATTCCTAGCACACAATTCCAAGGGTTACGATGCGTACTTCATAGTTAGACAGACAGTTACTGAAGGAAAAGATGTGTTTAGAACTGATCACTCAGGGTAGTAAACTAATGTGTGTAAAAGCTAAGGCCATGGGCATTCGTTTTATAGACTCTTTAAACTTCTTGCCCATGAAGCTTAGCAAGCTTCCTCAGGCAATGGGGTTTGAAGGGTGCAAAGGGTATTTTCTACATTTTTTTAACACTTTAGAAAATCAAAATTACGTGGGACCTATGCCCAGTGTGGAGCACTATCGTGTAGAAAGCATGATGCCCAGGGAAAAAATAGAGTTTCTTGACTGGTATCGGGACCACAGCTCTGAGACGTTTGACTTACAGAAAGAACTCACATATTACTGTCAGCAGGATGTCAAAATTTTGAGACAGACTTGTATCCTATACAGAAAAGAGATTATGAAAATGACGGAGAAGGGAGACATAGTAGAGAGAGAACCTGGTAAATTCACTGAGATAAAACTGTGTATAGACCCATTTCGGTACATTACACTGGCATCAGTCTGCATGGCTATGTACAGGTTCATGTTTTTGGAGCCTAACACGGTAGCTCTTCTCCCTCCAGACAACTATCACAGGCAGAAAAAGAGATATTCAACCCCGTCTATTCAGTGGCTGTTGTGTACTTCTCATAAAGAGAATATAGAAATACGGCACGCTTTACAGGGTGGGGAACTATAGGTAGGCCCCTACTTTTTAGACGGTTATGCCAATGTTGATGGAGTACACACAGCCTTTGAGTTTAACGGATGTTTTTTTCATGGTTGTGTCACCTGTTATTGTGAAAAAGCACAAAACCCTATGACGGGAACAACTTTTGGGTTTCTTTATTACAAGACGCAGCTCAAGACCAACTATCTGAAATGACTTGGTTTTGTAGTGAGGACTCTTTGGGAGCATGAGTGGGAGGTGATGAAAGAAACAGATGGGGAGTTTGCAGGCTTTTTAATCTGAACCCAGTTACCCCAGCCTCTCGTGCCTAGGGATGCTCTTTTTTGGGGGAGGACAAATGCTGTCCACCTATATTACAAATCTAACTCCGGGGAAGAAATCCATTATTATGATTTTACTAGCCTGTACCCTTTTGTAAATAAAACCAAAGAATACCCTATTGGACACCCTGATATAGTTTATGACAAGTTTGGACCCCTTGCAAATTACTTTGGAATTGCAAAAGTTAAAGTGTATCCCCCACGAGGCCTCTTTTTCCCATTGTTACCTGTCAGAGTGGGTGGCAAGCTTATGTTCCCGCTATGCCGGACCTTTGCAGAAACCGAGCAGCGGGAGACATGCACCCATACTGATGAGGAGAGGGCCATCCTGGGGACTTGGTGCACAGTGGAATTGAACGCGGCCATAGCGAAGGGGTACGCGGTGGCTAAAATCTATGAAATCTGGCATTTTAATGAAAAATCTGATAACTCTTTTCAGAGTACATAAAATTACACCACCGGCAGAAACAAGAGGCTTCAGGGTATCCCAGCTGGTGCACAGATGAAGAAAAACAAAATATGTTAACGATTTCTACCAGAAAGAAGGCGTGCGTTTATGCCAACACGAGATCAGGTTAAACCCCGCTAAATGCCGAATTGCTAAACTGTTTTTAAATTCTCTGTGGGGTAAATTCGGTCTTCTGGGGGACTTAGGCCAGCTTTTAAAGGCACTTAGATGCCATAAATGGCAGATAGGCACCTACTACAATTTCCAAAAGTTCCTAGGCAACTTAATGCCCATCAGTGAAAGTTAAGTGCTTTTCAAAATCTAGGTGTTTATCTGCATCTTTAGGCACCTAATACCTTTAAAAACTGGCCCTTAATGTTGAAAATGAACATTTGTGAGTTCTTTATATTGCTTTGGTAAGAATGTCTGTAATAAATGTCAATTTTCCCTATACTTGGCAGGGGGTTTATTGGTCTTTTGAAGATTTAATACATTTTGTGAGAATTATCGCTGTTTAGAGGTGTTTTGGAGCCTGGAGGGCGTTTAAGTTGTGAATTCTGTATTAAGAATTCACAGTATATTAATAAAGTTTCCCATAAATTAGTTATGTGTAAAAGGGAACTACTTTCTCAAAACATAGAGTACAGGGCTAAATTCTGCCTTGATATATACCCAATAAAATCACATTGACTTCACTAAAACTGCACAGGTTGTAAATCAGGTCAGATCTGGCCAATACAATGAAACAAATGTAAAGCTCTGGGGTTTATAAATCACTAATTTTATTTTTCTATTAAAATTCCTTCAAGAGCTGCTTCTTTTTTTTTAAGCAGGACCATAATTCCCAGTCAACAACCTCTGCCTCAAGGAAGAGGAAAGATGTGGCCACAAGACCAGCTTTATGCTTTCAAATGAAAATATGGCTTTAGTTTTGTTAGTTATTTAGGACCGTATCCAGAGCCTGTTGAAGTCCATCATTTATTTCAATGGGTTTTGGAGCAAGCCTTTAATAGTGGCAGAGACTATGTCTCAAAAACTGATCTTGATTACTTTTATCTTAGATTTTCTATAGCATGTCATTTCTATTACACTCTTTAGCACTATTCTGTCTCAGACATTATATGAATTGTTTTGATTGTTACTAATAAACTGTTTCTGCATACAAAGAACAAACATTCTTCATACCTTATTCACTGTATTGCTCTCTTTCCCTCCCCCCCTGAAAATAATATTTACTTTCCTATTGCCCTTCTTTTACTTCCAAAAAAACTTTTAGTACGTGCCATTTTATCTCCAAATAATCTCATTCTGAAAGCAAGTGGGAAAGTTTAGAGAAAAGAACTTCATGTTTGCCACAAATTGTCTGATCTGGAAAGAATATAGGAACCTTGCTTATGAAATTCCAGGACAGGAAGCTATTTTTATCAGGATTAAAATTTTCTTATGCGGATTATCAAAAATATACCACCAACGGAAATCAAAAACCTGGAACTGCTGTTAGATTATTTCTCTATCAAATGACTTCATGGTTTTATCATGAATCTCATGGTATTTGGTGTTTTTCTTCAGATATATCTACACTTCAAGCTGGGGGTGTGATTCCCAGCTTGAGGAAGCATACTCACACTAGCTGTAATCGAGCTAGTGGAATCAAAATAGAAAATAGCCATAGCAGTGACTGTAGGTAGCTGCCCTGAGTATGTGACTAGAGTCTTCAATGGGTACAGACAGCTAGCCTTGTTACAGCTCCCACTGCTGGGGCTACATTCTGTTTTTAGTGCACTAGCTTGATGAGAGCTAATCCAGGTATATCTCCTCAAGGCAGGAATCACATCCCCAGCTCAAAGTGTAGACATACCCTTAAAATTCCCGCTTCTTGGAATCCAGCAATTACAAAAGAATCTCAGTTTTCAATTTAAAACAAAAGTGGGTTTCTAGTCCTTAGAAGTGAGGAGTATAGTGAGGAGAAAAGCTTGAAAATGTGATCCAAGTACACCCTAAAAGCTTACAACAAAGGGCAGAGGAGCAAAGAAAAAGACCCCAACATTCATTATTTTTTTAAACCTCCATGATTTTTAAGCCAATTATGATTTTTTTAGACTTGACTCCTGATTTTTGAACTTTGGGGTTTGGCAACATTCGTGTACTAGTCTGTTGGATAAAAGGCTGTGATTGCATCACTTAGGGCCTTATTATACTCTCATTTACACAACTCTGACTCCATTGACATTAGTGGAGTTACTCCTGAATTTATACTGGTGTAATTCTGGTTCTTGGTCCAGTTCTTGGTCCAGTTCTCCTTTATGTTGCAGCCCCTTCATGCCATTCCGGGAGAGTAAAGGTGTCTTAAACCCATTGGAATCACCCCTCAGGGAATGTTCCCATAGAGTTGGTTCCCCAGATGATGAAAAGCCACAGAATAGCTCTTAGCCACTATTCCTTGTAGTCTCTGGTATTAGGGACATGTTGAGGAGAAAGTGGGTGTGCCTGAGCACGCTGTTCTCTGGGTAGTCTTAATTACAAATGAGCCAGAAGGATGCTGCGGTAAAGGGTAAATCAAAATAGCCCCACGGCACTCTAACTTATTAAACGGGGCCAGACCCAGAATACAAGAAGTACAAAGATGGTTTACAGCCAGCTTTGTCACGCCCTACATTTCTGCACCATAGCTCAGCTGGAATGAAGTATCTGTCCCTTAGTTTTGAAACCATCAAAACTCCATAATGCAAAGTTTCCCTCATCCTCTAATTCCCATCCTTCCACTTCCTTGTTAATAACAGAGTTTCAGTCTCTTCTCATGCATTACCGCTCCAGTCCTGTTTCAAGCACCAATTCAGAAGTGTTGTGTTCTAGCTGCTTTGCAAGATTGTGATGTAAATACTGTATCTCAATTTTTAAATAAAATTTCAACCTGTTTCTTCTCGTATTTCTAGTCCATTTCAATTCCTCTTTCCAAGCCCAGTTCAGAAAACATAATTAATAAAAATAGTACTTTGCACTTATTTACCCACTGTTATCTGAAGATTTCAAAGCACTTTGGAAACATTTACAAATTCTCATAACACACTTCTAAGGTGGGAAATATAACAGGGCTCACAACCCGCCCCTCTTCCTGGGGCCCCCTTGTTACCCCCAATAAGGCTCAGAGAGGCTTCAGGGTTATGCCACACTCGTGTCTTTATTTGCTTAACTTCATTCTACCACCAGTGTCCATCTATGTACAAGTTTTACAGGATTCTCCTCCTTCTTTATAGGCAGAGTCAGCCTTCAGCTGGGAGGCTTCCAGTTCCCTCCCTGAGTCTCCCTCCCAGCCTTTATAGCCCTTGGTTTGTCAGGCCAGCAGGTGTTGCCAATCCTCAGGCCAGCATCAGGCCCTTTCCATCTGTTTCCCCTGATTGGACCTGACTGGGCAGGAGCTAATTAGGTGCATTTGCACCAGCACCCTTCTCCCCACTTAAGCCGATGCCAGGCCTGACCTTCCTCAGCCCCGCTTTTCTCGTCCTGGGGTTCTACTCTAGGAATGATCTCCCTGCCTAACTGGGTGGTCCTTGGACTCATCCTGGTGGGGGTTTTGACATGCCCCACCCACAAAAGGTGCGTTGGGTAGAGGGTGGGCCACAGCACAAGTCCACCTCCGCCCAGAAGTCATCACACCAGCTGCATCTTTGGACAAGTCACCCCAGACATTCTCTTTCCTTCCCTGGTTGGGGAGATGGCTCAGTGCCAACTGGCCCAAAGCTGCCCGGTGTCTCCGGTTCAGGCCCTCTGCCTCTTGGAGTTTGGGCCTCCTCCTTTTGGGTTTCTACATCCAGATCTTTCTTTAGTGTCTCTGCCTCTATCACAGGGATTCCCTCCCCTGGGTGTTCCCGTCCTGGGACCCTTGTTCCTTCATCGGTCCCTCCCATAGGGTCCCTATCCTGGCTGTGTTGTCGAGGGTTCGTATCTTTCTCTCCTTGAGGTTGTGGGGACTCCCCTTTCTCAGGGTCCAACCCCACAGGGGCCTTGTCTCCTTCCTCCATGGTCCTCCTCTCGCTTTCTGTTGGTCTCCTCCCTGTGCCCTCTTTCCTTTTTGGAGAAGGGTTCCAGTCCAACTCCAGGACCATGGAGTAGGGCAACACCTCTATTACCCGCACCCGCTTCCAAGCAAATCTTCCCTGCACCTCCAGGGGCACCTGGGCCACGGGACAATACTCCCCATCCCCATGGATGCATTCCACCAGCATCCTTTCTCCAGAGATAAGCCAATGCAGCTTTACCAAGCGCCGCCGTATGAGGGAGTGGGCTGAGGCTGTATCCACTAGACCCCTCTGGGGCTTTCTCCCCACTGCATGGGGATGGTGGCTATTCCACACCTCCTCTTCTGCCCCCCCAACCTTAGTCCAATCACAGAATTCAGGAACCCTCCAGTCCATCACTGGGCAGAATGGCTGTTATGCCCAGGCTGCCTAGAGCGCCAGCAAACTAGCTGTCCCAAGCAGCTAGGGGTTCTCTCCTGCTCTTCCTGTCGCTTGTCTACCGGCTTCCCAGCAGGATGCTCATGGGGTTTCTTGCCTCCCTCTGTGTCTTTTACAGTGCAAGACTCCCTCGGGGGGGGGGGGCGGGGGGAAGTCTGCCTCTGCAAATTCCTCTGTCCTTTTGACCATAGCTTCCACAGTGGCAGGCTGATGTTGCTGCACTCAAACTCGCATGCTATCTGGGAGGTACTGCACAAATTGTTCAAGGATCACGTGATCCATGATTTGCCGCACAGTTTGGGAATTGGGCCTCAACCACTGCATCACCCAGTCCGTCAATATCTGGGCAAAGACCCAGGGCCACATGCCCCCTGCCCACTGGGCTGCCTGAAACTTTTGCCAGTATTTCTCTGCTGAAAGCCCCAGGTGGTCCATGATGGCTGCCTTCACCATGTCATAGTCCCTAGCCTGGGCATCCATTAGGGTCATATAAGCCACTTGCGCCTCCCCAGCAAGTTATGGGGATAACTCCAGGGGTCAGGTTGTCCTGTCCCATCCTGCACCCAGGGCCACCCACACAAAGGTATCCAAAAAAGTATTGGGGTCATCCGCCGGGGCCATCTTTTAGAGGCCAAGGGGTCGGGTATCATTTCCCCCCGCAGGACTTACCAGTCTCTGCAGGAGCTGCTGCTGCACCGTTGCCTGATTTTTTATGAAGTTCTGTAAAGTCCATTGTTGCTCAGCCTGCTAAGCCAGTAAAGCCTACCTCTCCAGCTGGTGGGACTGCTAAAAGGCCTACAGTGTCTTCTGCATCTCCCCTTGCTGCTCTGTGAGCCACTGCAAGGTGCCCTCCATCTCCAGGTCACCAAATGTGTCTCTGGCAAAGGATCCTGGACAAACCCCCATGTGTAACAGGGATCACAACCCGCCCCTATTCCTGGAGCCCACTTGCTGCCCCCAATAAGGCTTAGAGAGGCTTCAGGGTTGTGCCACACCTGTGTCTTTATTTAATTAACTTCATCCCACCACCAGTGTCCATCTATGTAGGTTTTACAGGATTCTTCACCTCCTTTAGGCAGAGTCAGCCTTCAGCTAGGAGGGCTCCAGTTCACTGACTGACTGACTGATCCCTCCCTGACTGCCCCCCTCAGCATTCTGGCTCCCTCCCAGGCTTTATAGCCCTTGGCTTGTCAGGCCAGCAGGTGTTGCCAATCCTCAGGCCTTTTCCATCAGCCCCAATCTGTTTCCCCTACGTAAGAACAAAAAAATTGCCATACTGGGTCAGATCAGAGGTCCATCCACCCAGTATCATCTATACCAACAGTGGCAAATGCCGGATGCCCTGTGAACCTAACAGGTAATGATCAAGTGATCTCTCTCCTGCCATCCATCATCCTCCTCTGACAAACAGAGGCTAGGGACACCATTCCTTACCCAGCCTGGCCAATAGTCATTAATGAACTTAACCTCCATGAATTTATCTACTTCTTTTTTAAATCCTGTTATAGTCCTAGCCTTCACAGCCTCCTCAGGCAAGGAGTTCCACAAGTTGACTGTGCACTATGTGAAGAAGAACTTCCTTTTATTTGTTATAAACCTGCTGCCCACTAATTTCATTTGCTGGCCCCTAATTCTTATATTATGGGAACAAGTAAATAACTTTTCCTTATTCACTTTCTTCACACCACTCATGATTTTATATACCTCTATTATATCCCCCCTTAGTCTCCTCTTTTCCAAGCTAAAAAGTCCTAGCCTCTTTAATCTCTCCTCATATGGGACCTGTTCCAAACCCCAAATAATTTTAGTTGCCCTTCTCTGAACCTTTTCTAATGCCAGTATATCCTTTTTGAGATGTGAAGACCAGATCTGTATGCAGTATTCCAGATCTGGGCACACCGTGGATTTATATAAGGGCAATAAGATATTCTCCGTCTTATTCTCTATCCCTTTCTAAATGATTCCTAACATCCTGTTTGCTTTTTCGACTGATTGGAGCTGACTGAGGCTAATGAGGTGCTCTTGCACCAGCACCCTGATACAGGGAAGTATTTGACATATAAAGAAACTAGGCTGACCAGACAGCTAGTGTGAAAAATTGGGGCGGGGTGGGGGTTATATGAGCTTACATAAGACAAAGACTGAAAAATCAGGACTGTCCCTAAAACAGGACATCTTGTCACCATAAAAGAAATTGAAAGACTGAAGTTAAGTGATTTCCCCCCGTCACGCAGTAAGCCAGTGGCCATGCTTAGGACACAATTAGCAATCCTGAGATGCAGTCACCTATTTTAACCACTACATCAATGCTTCCTCCAGACTCTGATCTTATTTATACAGGAGTCAAGATGGTCTAACTCCATTGAAATGAGACAGGGGTGTAACAGAGATGGGACTCTGGCCCTGCTAGTCTTCTCTTTCTTTTCACTTCCCCACATTATCATTTGCCCTTTTTCTCAATGATAACACACAGGTTCCATGCTGAGCCTATCATAACATTGTCTGATTATATAAACCATCTCTGAGAGCTCAATGCACTGAAGCTGAGAGTGGAATGCATCACTAGGGAGAAAGAGATTCAATATGAGCAGGAAAAAGAAGCTGGCTGTAATCTATTTCACTTTCTAAACTGCATTGAGAAATGACATTATTTGTATGGTGGCACAAAAGGTTAGGTCTCCTATTTGAAGAGGCAATAATGCAGAAACTTCACTGGGATAAGAATCTTCAGTCAAGTTAATTTCCTTATAAAATGAGAAACCCAATTATTTTATTCCTTAATTAAAATTGGAACAGGAAAAGAATCTTAAACTGATATAATTGATATCCACCTGTGCCAGGATCGCCTCCCCACTCTGATACTCTAGGGTACAGATGTGGGGACCCGCATGAAAAAAGAACTAACCCCCCAAGCTTATTTTACCAGCTTAGGTTAAAACTTTTGCCCCCAGACTTCTCCTGTGTCTGGACCTGGTACGCTGCCACCACCATACTAAGGCTAGGGTAGTTTGGAACCCTTCTTTCCCTTTCCACTAAACCCTCAAACTTCTTCCTTTCCTGGGCAGCTTGAGAGAAAAAAAACAAACCTTGTCTAATTCTGCGAGACGTGCCCGATCCAAAACCAGGATCTTACACAATGGAAAACAAGCAGTCAGATTTTTAAAGGAAAGATTTTAATAAAAGAAAAAAAATAAAGGAATAAATCCCTTTTAACCATCAATAGAACAGCATCTACCATAATCAACAAACAGACCCCCCCTCCCCGAATTTCTCCTCCTGCTGAAGCTTACAGTATTAGAGAAACACAGAGATAAATTTCTACCAACTGAAGAGTTTTTCAAGTGATAAAAAGAAGGTAAACTTACTCAGTACCTTACTTGATAAAAAACTGATAGTTACAGTGAAAGAATTAGGTGTGGTTCATCCCATAGCCAAGATGAACAGAGAAGAGACCCAGAGAGAAACTGAAACTCAAAATCCTTTGTCTCCTGAGGAATTTTTTATTGGTCAGTTGTCCACCTCTCAGGTTATCTTTAGCTTAACCCCTTACAGGTAAACACTAATTTTAGGCTACTTCATACTTATGACAACCTGTCATTTGCAAACATAATAATGGTTTATGCACAGGATGAGTAAGAAATAAAGCTGACAAGTAGAGTCTTTCCAGGGACCATTGATTTGCAGATTCAGCTTTCTTGTCTGTCTTGTTAGAATGCATACCAAGCATGAACACATCACATCATATATTTTTATTAATGTGCTCTGTTACTAACTGGAATGATGCAAATTCAGTCTAGACATACAATGTGCTCTGAAATATCTGCATGGATTCTCTCAGGACAGCTGCTTGCAGAGTAGCTCTCAAAGGAGTTTGCAGGAATTAGGCAACATCAGCTACACAGTGACCTTTGTTGACATCACAGTGAATCAGTCTATTGACTTTCTAAAGGCTATCTATGCTAAATTTACATTCAGCTTATTTCATGCTCTTTCTTGGTCTGTTGAACAATTTAATTGCTATATTTGGTCACTGACATTATTATAAGGCATTAATATAATGGACCTGTTATTGCATAAAATTAGAGAGGAAAAAAGCTCAGTAGGACATCTTGTCCATTTTCCTTTCAATGGATGAGTGTCTCTTAGAGTACATTCTTGAGTGCTTTGTTCACTCTACTTCGAAAATCCTCAAGGAATAAGGCTGACACAATTACCCTTTGGACAATATTCCAGTGTAGTAGACATCACTGTTAAGGTTTTCCCTGACAATAAGTCTAATTTCTTCTTTGCTCAGTTTCAGCCCGTTACTCATAGTTTTTCCCCCTTGGTCAACTTTGAACAATTCCTCTTTCTCTTAGTTGGTTAGGCTCTAAGAGAGACATCTTGTCACCACAACCCAAGCCCTGAAACTCTTTTACCCCCTTAGCCAGTTATACATAACAGGACTCATTTTCCCTTCCTTTTACACTTGTGCAAAGGTGATGTAAAATTTTACCACATCATATCTTTGTACTTATTTTGCACAGGACTAGACGCTAATCTCCCACTGGGAAGTCTTCTTGGGGATACTACAAACAGCCTCACTTATGGCTGCAGGCTCATGGGACCAAGTCACTCGGTACTGGATTCTATGATTATATTAGAGTTTTTCCATTAAGCAGGAGTGGGAACCACACTGGGAGACAAAGAATTCCTGCAAAAATCATTTAAGGCAGGGGAGTGACATCAACAGGATTCATTCTTCATTGACTCGCTGCCCAACAAGGAAGACTGCTGAAAACACCTGACAAAAGACTGAACTCGGGGAAAGTACTGAGCCCAAGCTAGATGGATTTTCTAGTGTGTAAAATGAATATCTGGCATTTTAAGCTGCAAGCAAGCAAGCATCTGCCTAAAACATTATTTAGGGTTAGAATTTGCTGCTTATAACCAGCTTCTTTACGATGTTAAACTTAGATTGAATGCTTGTTTCATTTGCTCGATAATCTGCTTTGATTTGTTGGCAAGCCCTTATAATCATTGAAAATCTATCTTTTGTAGTTAATGAACTTGTTTTGTTTAAAACCAGTGCGTGTGTAAATCATAACTTGGGACAGAAAGCTAGGTATCTCTCGCTGCACATTGAGGGAGAGGATGAATTTCATGAGCTTACGCTGTCTAGTTCTCTGTGCGGTGCAAGACAGATAAATTTTGGGTTTACACTCCAGCAGGGATGTGAACTTGAGTGACTGGGAAATTCCCTAGCTGAGCCTTCCCATGCACAGTTGATCTCAGCATCTGTGTGTACAGCTGCAGCTGGATGTGTCCCTTCTTGTATGTGTGCTGCTAAAATGCAAGATGAAGTTGCAGGAGGGCTTGGCTGGCTTGCCTCAGCAATACAGTATAAAGGGAGCCCAGGCTGGTGGGTCAGGTGGGCTCAGTGGTACCCCACTTAGACACAGCACCTCCAAAGAGGTGGGGAAACCCATCAAAGGCATCTTTTATTTTCTATGTGGGAAAACAGACAGCAAAAGGAGAGCAAAAGTCTATGCAGTCTTAGAAAATCATCAAACATTACATGCTAAACATGGAAAAGAAGTAACGGTATTTCTTATATTGTTGCATAGATTGAGGTTCAATAGATATCTCTGGGGTTTCATTAAATATGTCCTTTATTAGTCACTACTTACACTCTTCAAGTCTTAAAACACAAATACATTTTCACAATTACATCAATAAATAAGGTTCACAATATTGCACTTGGGCTCTCTCTTCACTTCATTCTTAGATCCTCCCCATCCCAACCCTGTCATTGCCTACCCCATCCCCTCCCCACTCAGTCCCCTCCCCTCTCTATCCCAACCCTGTCATTGCC
>ML677347.1:1229482-1438928 GCA_007922305.1 Dermatemys mawii
CTCTCCCCCTCCCCCAGCCAGTGCTGCCTCACCCCCACTGCTCTCTACCACCAACCAGGCTAGTGCCGCCTCACCCCCACTGCTCCTTACCCTCCCCGGGGCTAGTGCCCCCTCACTCTGACTGATCCCTACCACTTCCCGGGGCCAGTGCTATCTCACCCCGACTTTTCATGACCTTTCTGGCTCACTACCATAGAGCCAGAATCTCTGTGAACCTGAATGTCTTGTGAATCCAGGGTACGCTGAACTAGAACTGTCGATTAATAGCAGTTAACTCAATTAATTAATTGTGATTAATTGCGGTTTTAATCACATTATTAAACAATAGAATACCAATTTTAATTTATTAAATATTTGCACTGTAAAAATGATAAAATAAATAATATTTTTCAATTCACTTCACACAAGTACTGTAGTGCAATCTCTTTATCATGAAATGTAGGGCTTTTTTTACATAACTGTACTCAAAAACAAAATAATGTAAAACTTTAGCGCCCACAAGTCCAGTCAGTCCTACTTCTTGTTCAGCCAATCACTAAGACAAACAAGTTTGTCTCCATTTACAGGAGATGATGCTAACCACTTCTTATTTACAATGTCACCTGAAAGTGAGAACAGGCATTCCCAAGGCACTTTTGTAGCCGGCACTGCAAGGTATTTACATGCCAAATTTGCTAAACATTCATATGCCCCTTCATGCTTTGGCCACCATTCCAGAGGACATGCTTCCATGCTGATGATGCTTGTTAAAAAAAAAAAGTGTTAATTAAATTTGTCACTGAACTCCCTGGGGGAGAATTGTATGTATTCTGCTCTGTTTTACCTGCATTCTGCCATATATTTCAATGTTATAGAAATCTTGGATGATGACCCAGCATGTTATTCATTTTAAGAACACTTTCACAGCAGATGTGACAAAATGCAAAGAAGGTACTAATATGAGATTTCTAAAGATAGAGCACTCGACCCAGAATTTAAGAATCTGAAGTGCCTTCCAAAATCTGAGAGGGACAAGCTGCGGAGCATGCTTTCAGAAGTCTTTGAAGATCAACATTCCGATGGAGAAACTACAGAACCCAAACCACCAAAAAAGAAAATCAACTTTCTGTTGGTAGCATCTGACTCAGATGATGAAATTGAACGTGTGGTCAGTCTGCACTACTTTGGATCGTTACTGAGGAGGACCCATCATCAACATGGATACATGTCCTCTGGAATGATGGTTGAAGCATGAAGGAACATGTGAATCTTTAGCACAGCTGGCACGTAAGTAACTTGCAACACCAGTTGTAACAGTGCTATGTGAGCGCCTGTTCCCACTTTCAGGTGACGTTGTAAACAAGAAGTGAGCAGATTTGTCTCCTGCATATGTAAACAAACTTGTTTGTCTGAGCAATTGACTGAAGAAGAAGTAGGACTGAGTGGACTTGTAGTCTCTAAAGTTTGACATTGTTTTACTTTTGAATGCAATTATTTTTGTGCCTGATTCTACATTTGTAAGTTCAACTTTCATGATAAAGAGATTGCATTATGGTATTTGTATTAAGTGAATTGAAAATTACTATTTATTTTATTTTTACAGTGCAAATATTAAAAAATTGAGCAATGTACATTTCAATTTCAACACAGAATACAAAATTAATATATTTGAAAATGTGGAAAACATCCAAAAATATTTTAAAAATGATATTCTATTATTAACAGCGTGAGTGTGTGAATAATCACAATTTTTTAAAATTGCTTGATAGCCCTAGTCTGAACCCTAGTGTCAGGACTTCTCCAACTCACTGCTGCAGAGCTAGGCATGCACCAAGCCCAAATTTCACACTCACTCCCAGCTATTGCCACCACAGGACTGAGTTTCTCTAAATCCCAGGTTTGTTGCTCCTCTCTAGCCTGTGCTGCCAACACACAGCTGGAGTTGATTCAAACCCAACTGACATGACCTCTCTACCAGAGAGCAGGGGCTGCTCTATCCCTGTGTTACCTCATAGCCATCACCCAACAGAGTCAGGACCCCTCTAAAGCCCAGTGTTGCATGAACTCCAAAAGCTGCTGTCATAGAGATGGGATTATTCCAGATCCCAGTGCCATACTCACTATGAGATATTCCACAGAGCTACTCCACAATATAGGGTGTGGGGGGTATTTTGAAATTGAAAAGTTTAAAAATTTTTAAAAAGTTGAAGCACTCCACAAGTAGTGAATGGCTGTATAAGTATACACATAAGAGTCTAAATTATTTTATTTCATTGTTTGCTTTTGACAGTTTAAAAGAACAATATAGAGGGGGCAATGGAGCAGAAATTGCAAGTGTTGCAGGAACAATTTGTGGTTGGGTAAGCACTGACTTCTGTTTTGAGGGTTGGAGCCCTTAATGGAATTGAATTTTTGTGTTTTTTTTAAAGATGTAGAACATAAGGTAGTTAAGTTTTAAGATAATTCTTCACCTATACCCTTCATTGTTTTTTCTATGTATATTATGGAGAAGTAGTAGTCACTATTACATAGGGCAGTACAGCTCGCTCCATGGTAATTTAATAATCTGATGTCTGTCATTTATTTACATTTTTTAACAATTTTAATTTACATGGACAAAAGAAAGATGTGTGAGCTATTTTTGGAAACTCTAAGAATTTTCTTTAAATTTTTTTTTTTAGAAGAACAGTTAAAGTTGCTAAGCAGCAGTAGAATAGATACCTATAACCTATCACATCATTTACAAAACCCAAGCTCTGAAGAGCAAGGAAATGGAAAGTTAAAGATATAATTAATCTTAGGTTGCCTACATAATAAACCTAAACACATTATTTTTATCAAGTATTAAGAAATGCGCTTTTTATCACAACAGAACAGTCTTAACTCTGACACAAAATTTTTAAATAAATACCATTATGTCGTCTGTAATCTCATACTACCTTTCTAAAGAAGAAATATAAACGTGGGCTAGATTGTGAACCTCTTACTTATTTGCTGAGGGTCTAGTGTGGACGAGATAAATCGATCCCCGATTGCTCTGCCTTCGACTCCTGTAATCCACCAAGATGAGAGCAGAAGTGGAGTCGAAGGGGAAGCAACCCCGTGGCGTGAGGACGCGAGGTAAGTCAACCTTAGATACATCGATTTCAGCTACCCTATTCTCATAGCTGAAGTTGCGTATCTTAGGTTGCCCCCCTCCCTAGTGTAGACCAGGGCTAACACAAATAGTACCATTTAAATCAATTAGACTTGTTGCAGAGCACTCTACTAATTAACATAAGGGTAGCAGAATCTATCCCTGCATATGTACATATTAATGAGACATTTATCAACTTCAAATACAAGTCCACATACATATAGCCAGACTATGGCCCATCCTGCTTGCTGCTAGAAGGGAGCAGAGAGGTTGTAAAGCATCCTTTTACTCTTTTCCACCAGTGCCACATACCTCTACTTTCTGCATGCAAGGGAAGCAGGCTTTGCAGAACCACTCTGTCCCTGCCCTCACCCAGGTGGGTGAAACTTTGATTCCACACGTAGTGTAGTTATGTTGACACATCATAGAAAATATGCTACAAGTATAGAGATCTGGGATAGTTTATTCCCTTCTCAGAACTGCGGGAAAACCAAGAGAGAGATTGTGACTTCCTGGGATTTTCCAGGAGCAGCACAACAAAGCACCACTGTAAAAAATGTACCTTATTTTCAGTATGAATTTTTTTTTTAACTTCAACTTCCAGCCATGGGATCCTATTATATCTTTCTCTGCTAGAGCCCATTAGTAAATATTTGTCCCCGTGTAATTACTTAGGGTATGGTTACACTTACAAGATTATAGCGCTATTAGTTATAGCGGTCCCCTTATACAGTAATATGTATAGCGCTATTGTATGTCCAGACTCAGACGCACCAGCCGTATAGCATGGCCACATTTGGGGCACTTAATGCAGCATTAAGAGCAGTGCATTAGGGCAGGTATCCCAGCATTCATCTGAGTGCAACATGCTTTTTAAATGAGGGGGGTGAGGGGGGACGCATTGTGTGTATGTGGAGGGAGAGAGACAGTGGTTTTCCCGTTCTTCTGAAAGCCTGTCAGCGAGCCTCCGTTCACAGAGGGCTTTGTTTTCACGCAGGCTCCCTCCTTAAACATTTGCATTGCTTATCTGCCGAGTTAAGAGAGAAACTCTAAAGAGGTACTTCCGCGTTCCTCCAGCCGAGTTCAAAACAAAGAGAAGAGATGTCAATTGCCTTAAATGGCTCTAGGCATCTCAAGAGATCACTTGTAGCACAGTGGGTGTCCACATTCTTGCTGTAGCGCTACAGCAGCTGCGCTACAGCCCTTATTCCCCATGCGGAGGTGGATTACGAGGAGCACTATAACTCCGCGGTTATAGCGCTCTAGGTGCGTTGCCAGTGTGGACGGGGAGGAGGTTATAGCGCTCGTGGGGGCTTTATAGCGCTATAAAGTGCCAGTGTAACCAAGCCCTTAGAGACTGTAATCAAGTCATCCCTTAACCTTCTCTTTGTTAAGATAAATAGATTAAATCTATCACTATACGATGGGTTTTCTAACCCTTTAATGCTTCTTTTGGCTCTTCTCTGAATCCTCTCCAGTTTTTCAACATCTTTTTTGAGTGGTGATCACACTATTCCCAGCAGCAGTTGCAGCTGTGCCAAATACTGAGGTAAAATAACCTCTATATTCCTATTGAGATTCCGCTGTTTATTCATCAAGGGAGTGCATAAGCCCTGTTGGCCACAGAATCACACTGAGAAGCTCATGTTTAGCTAATAATCCACCACAAGCCTCAAATCTTTTTCAGTGTCACTGCTTCTCAGAATACAGTTCCCCACTGAGTAAGTATGGCTTACATTCCTTGATCCTAGATGTAGACATAACACACATTGTTTGCTTGCACCCAGTTTACCATGTAATCCAGATTGCTCTGAATCAGTGACCTGTCCTCTTCATTATTTATCATTCTCCCAATTTTTTGTCATCTGCAAACTTTATCAGTGATGATTTTATGTTTTCTCCCAGATCATTAATACAAATGTTAGGGCCAAGAGCCAATCCTTGAAGGACCCCACTAGAAATATACCCTTTCCATGATGATTCCATGTTTACAGTTACATTTTGAGATCTATCAGTTAGTCAGATTTTAATCCATTTAATATGTGCCATGTTAATTTTATATAATTCTAGGTTTTAAACAAAATGTCATGTGTACAACGTCAAATGCCTTACACAAGTCTGAGTACATTACATCATTATTACTTCTATCAACCAAACATGTAATGTCATTAAAAAATTAGTTTGACATGATTTATTTGCCATAAATCCATGTTGATTTGCATTAATTATGTTATTCTTTCTTTATTAACTGAGTCCTTTATCTGCTACTCCATTGTCTTGCACAGGATCAGTGTCAGACTGACAAACCTATAATTACCTAGGTCAGCTTCTTTATCCTTTTTAAATATTGGCACCATTAGTTTTCTTCCAGTCTATTGGAACTTCCCCAGTGTTCAAAGACTTATTGAAAATCAATAAAAAATAGTCTAGCTTTTCACGCAACTCTTTAAAAACTCTTGGATGCAAGTTATTTGGACTTGCGAATTCAAAAATGCCTAACTTTAGCAGCTGTTGTTTAAAAGTGGAAAAGAGTTCTGTCATCATCATATGGTGAGACTATATCATCAGTCTTTTCCCAAATACAGAACAGAAATATTATTGAACACTTCTGCCTTTTCTGCATTTTTATAATGTAATTCTACCATTTACATCTGTAACCCTTCTGCCAGGTGAAATTGGCAACAACAAGGGCCAGGTTCAATGTCTAGGGCAGGGGTCGGCAACCTATGGCACACATGCCAAATATGGCACGTGAGCCAATTTAGTTGGGCACGCGGGGAGAGCTCAGCCCTCCCGTGGCTTTGGGGTTCCCCCCGCTGGCGCCTTGCCAGCCGCCACCTGCCCCACTCAGCTCCAGCTGCCAGCTTGGGTTCCTTATATCCAGGCTGGCAGCAGGAGCTGAGTGGGACAGGTGAGACCCTGGCTGGCAAGTTGCCAGCGGGGGAACCCCAGAGCGGTGTGGGCTGAGCGCTCAGACCGTGCCGCTTCGGGGTTTCCCCCGTGGGCTCCTGCCAGCCGGGGTCTCAGCTCCCGCTGCCAGCCTGGGCTCTCTCAGCCAGCCTAGGGGGGAACCCCAAAGCAGGTGGGCTGAGCCACTCAGCCTACCCCTGCCCTGGAGTTCCCCTGCTGGCCCCTTCAGTCCTGCCCCTTCTGCCCGAAGCCCCGCCCCTTCCAGACTGGCACGTGAAGGCCTGACTAGATGAAGATTCGGCACACCACCTCTAAAAGGTTGCCGACCCCTGGTCTAGGGGTTTCTCTTAGCAATACAAAATAGAACTGGCTCAAGGTCCCAGCCAGTTATCTGGGAAAACTAAATAACACCTCTGGGTGCTTCTAAGACAGGGGTGGGCAAACTTTTTGGCCCAAGGGCCACATCTGAGTGGGGAAATTGCATTCAGGGCCATGAATGTAGGCCTGGGGAAGGGGGTTGGGGTATGGGAGGGGGGTTCAGTGTTCGGAGGGGGCTCACGGCAAAGGGTTGGGGCAGAGGAGGGGTATGCGAGGGGGTTCAGGGCAAGGAGTTGGGGCTGAGGAGGGGTGCAGGGTATACGAGGGGGCTCAGGACAGGGAGTTGGAGTGCCGGACAGGGTGCAGAGTGTGGGAGGGTTCTTAGGGCAGGGGTTCGGAGTGCAGGGAGGGGTGTGGAGTGCGGCAGTGGGTTCAGGGCAAGGGGTTGGGGTGATGGAGAGGTGCAGTAGGGGACTCAGGACAGGGAGTTGGGGTGTGGGCTCCAGCCCAGCGCCGCTTACTTGGAGTGACTCTGGGGTTACAGCAGTGCCATGCAGCTAAGGCAGGCTCCCTGCCTGCCCTGCCCCCAGCACTGCTCCCGGAAGTGGCCAGCACCATGTCCCTGTGGCCCTGGGTGGGTGGGGGGCAGAGGGCTCCATGTGCTGCCTTCGCCTGTGGGTTCCAGACCTGAAGCTCTCTACTGGCCGGGAATGGTGAACCACAGCCAATGGGAGCTTCGGGTGTAGAACCTGCAGGTGAGGGCAGTGCGCAGAGCCCTCTGTACTTCCTTCGCTCCACGGTGTGGTGCTGGCACTTCTGGGAGTGGTGCGGGGCCCACGGCGCCACAGGGGTGGCAATCCCAGGGGCCAGATCCAAAGCTGGATCTGGCCCATGGCCTATAGTTTGCCCACCCCTGTTCTAAGAGGTAATACTTCGTCTCTCACAAGCACTAAGTTTGTGTGCAACAAAATGATCTTTGATTAAAATGAAAAAGGGGACCCAATATTAATTTGGAAAAACACTACAACCTTATTCAAAAGCATGTGACCATAGGCAAACACCACCTCACAGTATGTTTGGCATTGTTCTTTGCTTCAGTTTCTCACTTTGCAGTGTGAAAGCCCTACAAATAAATGTCCCTTAACACCATTCCCTTCCTCCTTTGGTGTATCCACTCACAGTTGTTGTCCTTGGTTAGAACCAGAGGAGACCCAGAATTCAGAGGTGCATTCACAGAGGTTCACCTCCCACCCGAGGGAGGGTGAAGACATTGAAGAATGTCTCTCTTGCTGCAGCCGCTGCTGCAACTGCCTCCTAGTTGCTGCCATTCACTTTGCCATTGTTGGTAGGGTGACCACACAGCAAATGTGAAAAATCGGGATGGGAGTGCGGGGTAATAGGAACCTATATAAGAAAAAGACCCAAAAATCGGGATTGTCCCTGTAAAATCAGGACATCTGGTCACCCTAATTGTTGGCCATGGCTGCCGCTGTTCATTCTGCTGCCGCTGCCTGTCTGCTACTTGGTTCACTCTGCCACCTGATTCTCTACTGTGACATAACATTCTGAAGTTCCAACACATAGCCCAGCTCTCAGTGACTTCGGCAGGTAGTGGGGAACCTCATTGCTAGTGAAGGTTGTGCAGTCTCTTTCACTGCAACACTGTCCCACAGCAGGTCTGTGGTTCACTACCTAGACCTGGTTATCAGTGACTTCAGCTCTAGCGATCACTGAACAAAACAGGGATTCTCAACTGACTCTAATTAGCTACCTCTTTAAACACTGGAGACAGGAGGCCCAAATGGTTTATAGAACTCCTTAGGCAGTACCCACACCACCATATAGGAATACCCCCATCCCCTCTCTGCTTCACTGGGATTTGCCATTCCTTCCCTCTGCTTAGAGAATGAGATTGTTTACCTTTTACCCACTTGATCTTTCTTAAATAGGTTGGAATAATTGATTTTAATGTTCCAGTTATGCGAATCATCCCACCAAGTTTCAGTAATAGTAACTAGCTTGAATTCATGTTAATAAATTAATTCTTCTTGTTTGTTACCCAGGCTCCTAGCACTGGTGTGTAGATAATTAAATACTTTCCTCTTTTCCTGTCCTTTGGTTCCTTGATTAATTTTGTACATCTTGATTCTATGCTAAATAAGTCCTCATATCTTCCATCTTTTTACCTTCCCCTTTTGTTACTAATTAAACCCCTCCAACCCACTGAAATTATTTAAGTTCAAGAAGTTCATTTTTAGAAGGGGCAAATTATGGGCATGAGTAGTGAATGATCTCAGTAGACATTTTTTGCTTCAGCCAGAGAAAAGAAGAATGAGCATAATATTTGTTAAACATGTAACTTTTCAGATTAAATATCAGTTTAAGAATAAGGAAGGATGGTTTATTTTATTAATGCATACAATTGTTGGTTTATTAATAACAGTAGGCTCAGTATACACTGCGAGTCAAAAGCAAATAACTTTGTAAAGGATTTCCTTAAAATGTTGCAACGCTATTATGGGGAAACGGAAATTATATTTGGAGGAGACTTCAGTTGTACCCTGATTCCTTACCAGGACAGATCTGATAAAAAAATAGATAAGGAAACAAATGCAGTAATAGACTTTCTATATCAACAGTTCTAGCTCAGATTGCTGGAGAGAATTGCACCCAGCAAAATGATATTATACATTCTAGTCACATCCTCATAATTTATATACAATAATAGATTTAGTGTTAATCTTTACATTTTAAAGAAAAGAGTGGAAATCTACAGAAATTGGCCCTATTACATATTCAGATTATGTTGCATTGGAAGCAATAATTGATAGTTTGGCTGGGCCCCAAAGATCACTTTTTTGGAACATGAATATTTGCTTCTCTGGGACAAAGATTCATCTGCACAACAATATAAAGAGAGTTCTACTATAGGAGGCACGTAAAGAAGTTTTTAGGGATCATTTGGTTAGCAGAGCCTGTCATTTGAAAAGAGAACATAAGAAAGGCCGTATTGGGTCAGACCAAAGGTCCATCTAGCCCAGTATCCTGTCTACCGACAGTGGCCAATGCCAGGTGCCCCGGAGTGAGTGAACCTAACAGGTAAAGATCAAGTGACCTCTCTCCTGCCATCCATCACCCCCATCTGACAAACAGAGGCTAGGGACACCATTCCTTGACCAGCCTGGCTAATAGTCATTAATGGACTTAACCTCCATGAATTTATCCAGTTCTCTTTTAAACCCTGTTATAGTCCTAGCCTTCACAGCCTCCTCAGGCAACGAGTTCCACAGGTTGACTGTGCGCTGTGTGAAGAAGAACTTCCTTGTATTTGTTTTAAACCTGCTGCCCACTAATTTCAATGGGTGGCCCCTAGTTCTTCTATTATGGGAACAAGTAAATAACTTTTCCTTATTCACTTTCTCCACACCACTCATAATTTTATATACCTCTATCATATCCCCCCTTAGTCTCCTCTTTTCCAAGCTAAAAACTCCTAGCCTCTTTAATCTCTCCTCATATGGGACCCTTTCCAATCCCACAATAATTTTAGTTGCCCTTCTCTGAACCTTTTCTCATGCCAGTATATCCTTTTTGAGATGAGGAGACCACATTTGTACACAGTATTCAAGATGTGGGCGCACCATGGATGTGTATAAGGTCAATAAGATATTCTCCGTCTTATTCTCTATCCCTTTTTTAATGATTCCTAACATCCTGTTTGCTTTTTTGACTGCCGCTGCACACTGCATGGTCATTTTCAGAGAACTATCCACGATGACTCCAAGATCTTTTTCCTGATTAGTTGTAGCTAAATTTGCCCCCATCATATTGTATGGATAGTTGGGGTTATTTTTTCCAAAGTGCATTACTTTACATTTATCCACATTAAATTTCATTTGCCATTTTGTTGCCCAATCATTTAGTTTCATGAGATCTTTTTGAAGTTCTTCACAGTCTGCTTGGGTCTTAACTGTTTTGAGCAGTTTAGTATCATCTGCAAACTTTGCCACCTCACTGTTTACCCCTTCCTCCAAATCATTGATTAATAAGTTGAATAGGATTGGTCCCAAGACTGACCCTTGGGGAACTCCACTAGTTACCCCTCTCCATTCTGAAAATTTACCATTTATTCCTACCCTTTGTTCCCCGTCTTTTAACCAGTTCTCAGTCCATGAAAGGATCTTCTCTCTTATCCCATGGCAACTTAATTTACGTAAGAGCCTTTGGTGAGGGATCTTGTCAAAGGCTTTCTGGAATTCTAAGTACACTACGTCCACTGGATCCCCCTTGTCCACATGTTTGTTGACCCCTTCAAAGAACTCTAATAGATTAGTAAGATATGATTTCCCTTTACAGAAACCATGCTGACTTTTGCCCAACAATTTATGTTCTTCTATGTGCCTGACAATTTTATTCTTAACTATTGTTTCAACTAATTTGCCTGGTACGGACGTTAGACTTACTGGTCTGTAATTGCCGGGATCACCTCTAAAGCCCTTTTTAAATATTGGCGTTACATTAGCTATCTTCCAGTCATTGGGTACAGAAGCCGATTTAAAGGACAGGTTACAAACCCTAGTTAATAGTTCTGCAATTTCACATTAGAGTTCTTTCAGAACTCTTGGGTGAATGCCATCTGGTCCTGGTGACTTGTTACAGTTAAGTTTATCACTTAGTTCCAAAACCTCCTCTAGTGACACTTCACTCTGTGACAATTCCTCAGATTTGTCACCTACAAAAGACGGCTCAGGTTTGGGAATCTCGCTAACGTTCTCAGCCGTGAAGACCGAAGCAAAGAATTCATTTAGTTTCTCCGCAATGACTTTATCATCTTTAAGTGCTCCTTTTGTATCTCTGTCATCCAGGGGCTCCACTGGTTGTTTAGCAGGCTTCCTGCTTCTGACGTATTTAAAAAACATTTTATTATTACGTTTTGAGTTTCTGGCTAGTGTGACAAAGCTCCAAGTCTGTACTTGTGGGTCCTGCGCTTCCTGGCAGATTTAGGGGCCTCAGAAACTCATCTAGGCCCCAGAGTGGCCTCCCTTTCTCAGTATAATTGGCAAGAGTCACCACCTAGTGAGTTACCTTCATCACAGGCCAGTATGGAAGATGGAAAAGGGGGGAGCCCGGGCCCGCCCTCTACTCCGGACTCCAGCCCAGGGACCCTAATAGTATCAGCTAAGATGGCTGACCTTTTAGGCACAAAACACAATACAATTCCCTGGGCTACTTCCCCACAGCAGTCTCCGCTTCTTCAAACCCCACTTCACCCTTACCTCAGGGCCTCCTTCCTTCTGTATGATATGTTGTCCACCACTCAGTCTCACCAACAGCACAACTTCCTCTCTCAGCTCCTGACACCCACAGCCCACCTGACTAACTGGGAGGTTTTTATCTGGTTTCAGCCAGTCCCTGATTGGCTTCAGGTGTCCCAATTAGGCTAGCTGTTTCTACTCCTTTCTAGAAGGTTCTTAATTGGCCCAAGGTGTCTTGATTGGTCTGGAGTAGCCTTTGTTTGGCTATCCAGGGAACAAGGATCTGCACATCCTAAGGCTGATATACCTGCCTTCCAGCACTCTCCTATATCCTTCTGGTCTGACTCCGTCACACTAGCTATTCTTCAAATTCCATTTTGACTTTTCTTATTACATTTTTACACTTAATTTAGCAAGGTTTATGCTCCTCTCTAGTTACCTCAGTAGGATTTAACTTCCACTTTTGAAAAGATGCCTTTTTATCTCTCACTGCTTCTTTTATATGGTTTTTAAGCCATGGTGGCTCTTTTTTAGTTCTTTGACTTTGTTTTTTAATTTGGGGTATACATTTAAGTTGGGCCTCTATTATGGTGTCTTTGAAAAGTGTCCATGCAGCTTGCAGGGATTTCACTTTAGTCACTTTATCTATTAATTTCTGTTTAACTAACCCCCTCATTTTTTCATAGTTCCCCTTCCTGAAATTAAATGCCACAGTGTTGGGCTGCTGAGGTTTTGTTCCCAGCGCAGGAATGTTAAATGTTATTATATTATGATCACTATTCCCAAGTGGTCCAAATAACAGGACCAAATAACAAGAGCTCTTGGACCAGCTCTTGCGCTCCACTCAGGACTAAATCAAAAGTTGCCTCTCCCCTTGTGGATTCCTGTACCAGCTGCTCCAAGAAGCAGTCATTTAAAGTATCGAGGAATTTGGTCTCTACATTTCGTCCTGAGGTGACATGTACCCAGTCAATATGGGGATAATTGAAATCCCCCATTATTATAGAATTATTTATTTTGACAGCCTCTCTAATCTCCTTAGCATTTCATCATCACTATCACTGTCCTGATCAGGTGGTTGATAATAGATCCCTACTGTTATATTCTTATTAGAGCATGGAATTACTATCCATAGAGATTGGCTTGCAAACGGGCTGCTAATAAGAAATAATTCAAGAAAAATTAAAAGCAGAATAGACCATAAAAAGGCTACAAGAGATTAAAATATAGGTTAAAAGTATATAGATAATTCGTTAATATTAGGGGGGAATTGCGTATGTTGATGACAGACTACATTAAATATATGAATGTTTTACAAAAAAGGAAATAAAAGTGATAATTATTGGCCTGGAAGAGTAAAGGCATTCAGTAGCAAAACCATCATTATACTTCAGATATTTCAAGCTCTGAAGGTATTCAAAATTATCTAGAAATACAGCAGGCTTGCCAAAGATGTATAAAATTGATTTTTAAAAAAACCCTTTAGAGAAAGAAGTAACAGAAGAAGAAATTGTAGAGGCAATTGCAAGGATGAAAAGTGATAAAACTCCAGGATCTGATTTTCAGCTAAATTTTTCAAGATATTTCTGTTGAGGGTTACCTTTAATTGTTGAGGAACTTCCACAGTCTATGAAAGAAGCTACTGCAGTTCTCCTCAAAGCTGGAAAATACTTCACCTTCATGTACCTCTTATAGGCCATATCACTGCTGAATCATGAAACAAAGATTTTAGCAAAAATACCAGCTAATCAATGTGCAGTCCTGGCCATGAAGGATGAAAACGGCAGGAAAGTTAAACTATTATTTTACCTTATTGAGGAACAAGGCAGAGAAATCTGCACCACTCTGAAGCTCACCATTGCCTCCAGCCTCACTGCAGTCCTAAGAGCCTGGGAGTCCTGTTTGCTCCCCACAGCAAAACAAAACTGTGGAGCAACACAGGTTTTTCACTAGAGACCAATTTGAAGGGTGTGAAGATAGACCCAAATGCTACAGCTTTATGTATATGGGGACTTGACAGACTCCCTAAATTGGGACTATGACAGTTGGGATCACCAGCTCTGAGAGTGACTGTTCAGGGAAGGTAATCCCATATTAGATAGAAGCTTAAATATAGGGCATGCAGTAGAAGCCAGGATGAAAGCCTTAGGAGGCACAACACCCCAAGAAATATGTGAGATGAGACAACAGCAAAAGAGAGCAGGTGGCCAGAATATTATACCCATACTGAGATGCATTTACTTTGGGAAAAAGCATGAGTGGGTAAAGGAGTGCCCTGAGGTATGACAGCATTTCATATGGCAGTTTGAGCCATTTTGTCAGTGTATTCAAGAGCAGAGGAAAATCTCAAAGATTCAGTCAGATTTGTATAAGAGGGAGATGGACAGAAGTGATGGCATCTTGACTCTCTCCTTGAGTCCAAGAGCGGATCAGATTCAGGCTGTTGGGACATGAAGGAAACAAAGGACAACACCAACCTCTGTACATGTAACTCTGTTAATAGTGAGATGGCCTCTGCAATTTCAGCTGGAAAGTGAGGCTTCCTGCAGTGTGATTCCTCAGTGTGAACTGGACTCAGACACTCATTACAAAGGGAAGGCGCAGTCTGCTAATGTACAGTGGGAGCATAATGTAGCCTATGGGAATATGTGACCTCATAGTAACTAACCTGAAAATAACAGATGGTGTCAACTGAAGTTTGTGGTGGTGGATGGTAAGCACTCCAGACCTCTCTTATGGTTTACAGCTGTAGAAGCCATGGATCTGATCAGGATATAATGTCAGAATTTTATAGCTGCAGTGCAAGAAGCAAAAGGGGGCGTTCCGTGGACAATGGAGACAATTTTAAAATCCTATGGGGATGCTTTCAAAAGTGGTGAGTGCCTCAGAGGAAAGCTGCGACCAGAGGTAGACCCCACAGTGTGCTTACTACAAAAAGAAAATTGCAGTGACACTGTGCAATCCAGTACTGAAGGATCTCAAAAGTCTGCAAAGCAGGGGTATCATAGAACCTGTAAAAGTCACTAGAACCTGGGTAAGCAGCATGGTAGTGGTAAAGAAGCCAACAGGCAAATTACACATCTACATAGACCCAAAGCCAGCACACCAGGCATTGAAAAGATGCCACTATCCACTGCCCACAGTTGATAACATTTTGCCAGAACTTTCCAAAGACAGAATCTATGTGGTATGTGATGTGGGGAATGGGTTTGGGCACATAAGCCTGGATAAAAAGTCGAACATGCTGACATCTTTGCAACACCATTTAATTGCTACCGACGGCTGTGCATGCTGGTGGGCATAAGCCTAGTGCCCAATGTGTTCTAGACAGGACTCTGGAATGACTGCCTGAGGTGAAAATAATTGCAGATATCCTCGGTGTAGATGAAAGGAGGAATGAAACAGACACTGAACAAGATCATGACAGAAAACTACAGGGTTTTCTATAGCAATCCACTGGTATAGCAATCCACTGGTTTTGGAATGTCTCTGTTTGCCTTGATCTTTAACTATCCCACTCTCCCATTGTACCACTACCTTCAAGTTAGGCAATATGGCTCAGATCTTCAAACATATTTAGGCTCCTAACTGCCTTTGAAATCAACGGAACAGTTTCTCAATCTGTTTATCACTGTGGACTGCATATGCAGCTCTCTAATATATATACTACCTATATGGCCCTGAGGATGTCACATGGGTTGCAGCTGTGTGCTGATTGGGCCACAGGTTGAGAACCACTGCAATGGAAGTTAGGAGCCTAAATACCTTTGTGGATCTCAGCTTATGCTTCACAACTTTCTAGAAAAATTATTTTATACAGAAAGCTAACTTTCATAGACGCAATGGCTTCTGGTCAATTAGGAAAGAAAAAATCTAATTTATATAAATCTTTGAATAGATTCACAGAATTTAAGGCCAGAAAGAACCACCAGATCATTTAGTTTGACCTCCTGACACCTTCCCTAACAAAGCAATATTGTTTGTATATGCACCAGAGGAAGAGGATTTGGATAGAGAAATTACCCAAAAGGAATAGGCTTTGATCTTGAAAAGATGACCAGAAACTTCAGTTTGCAGTATAATAAAAGAAAATGTATTTAAGATACTGTTTCAGTGGTACCTTGCACTGGAAGAGTCATTGGAAAGAGACATTGAATGGAGAAAATGTTGGAGAAATTGTGATGAAAGAGGAGATCTTATGCATGATGTACATTTTCAGTCATTAGAGAGTACTGGGATGCAATTAGTAACGAAATATTAAAAATTATTGGGGCTTCATGGTAGAAATGGTCTCATTCAAAGAAATGAAGAATTAGTTACTCATGTGCTACTAGATTCCAGGCTACTGATAGCTTCTCACTGAGAAAAGAAAAAAAGTGCAAAATTAGAGGAGTGGTCCCAAAAAATAAGGGAGGTTGGTGTGATGGAAAAATTAACCTTCAGTTACATGCCCCAGTAAAATAGACAACAAGGAGATGCTTAGATTCTTGATTACTATTTATTCAATACTCAGGCAATGTACATTTGCCTGCAAAAAACTAGCATGCCTGTCCAATTTTTTTGGAATATTAATGTTTGATAGAGATACTTGGTTTGATAAATGGGAATAGTCAGTTGTTTCATTCAATTTAATAAAATCACCAGAAACAAGACGGGCTGGTGGTTATATGCTCACTTTGTAATATGATAACTCCCTGCTAAATAGAGAGATGTTCACTATTATATGATTGCATAATGTTTCTCTAAACAAAAATATAAGCTTAGTGTTGTAATATTAATGTTTTATTTCTGATATTTATACAGAAATTATTGTAAAACTTCTCAAATAAACAGTTATAAAAATGGTTAAGAGATGTAGTTCTTCTCAAATGTATAATGTTTGATTTAATGTTTGGATAATAATTGAAAATGTTTAAATAAATTTAAAAAATGAGATAATATCCTGACTTGCTTTTTTAATTGAGAAGGCAACAAATACTGAGTTTCTGATTACATTTCTTCTTACCACCTTTAATACCCAGTTCAGGAATGTAAATACAGGGCTGGTTAGTCTCTGTTCAAATCTCTCAACAGTAAATAGCCTTCCTGCTTATGAAGAATCATGACCTGGAAGTAACATTGTAAAAATGTCATTCATCAGTGTCAAAGGAGTCCTGTTGAAAAGAATGAATTTCAAACTTAACTTCAAAGGTTTGGAAACCTTACTACTTTGTGTTTGAAAATATTGTGCAAGTCTGCTTTTAGGAACAGCACAAGTACAATGGAAAAAAGTTTCTTCATTGCCTGAAGAGCACATTTTCTCATGACTGGTCTTTTTTCTCTTTTTAGTGAAAGTAAAATTGCTGATTTAATAGAAGATGCCTTGTTGCTTGATCTCTTTTACTAGTCAGACTGGGAAAATCACATAAGTAGCAATCTTGTTAATGAGACTTAGTTTTAACAACCTTTTGGTCCTCACATTGGTCAACCAACTGATCACAAAGACCTCTAAAATACTTTTGTTGTTTTGGTGACATTCTGGAAGTTATTTCTCTACTAGGACTGCAGGATCTGAATGATTGCTTCAGTTTGATAGTGGGAAAACAATGGATATGTCTACACTAGAGCAGGAGGTGTAATTTCCAGCTGTGATCAAGCTAGCACCCTACAAATAGTAGTATCAATGCAGTGGTCCAATAGGCAGGATTGTCTAGCTGCTTAAGTACTTATCTATGTTTCGAATGGAATTGTACTCAGGTGGCTAACCCATCTTGCGGCTCACATCATCTGGGCTACACTTCTATTTTTAGCATACTACCTCAATCAGAGCTAGAGCAGGTATGTCTATCCAAGCTGGAAATTACACCACCAGCTCCTACATAGACAAACCCAGTGTCTGTTACTTTCTACTGCACTATGTGAAGAGCACAGTCTGTATATCATTCCGAGATGCTAATCACATCAATGAAAAAGTTAGCTGCTTGAATCAAGGTGTTTTTGAAATGTATCTAAGTGTCTGATGTTGTAACAAAAAATAATGGTGTTAATATATCAAGCTTTTCTAATTAAATTGTTTATATATTAAAATAGTTAATCTGTTTCTGAAATTATCTGTTCACTTATATGTGATAGAGTTAACTGTTTTCCCTTGAATAATTAGAATAATCACCTTTTCTTTCGGGTAGGAATATCTCTGCTTGCTATGTGCAAGCTTTCTAAATACTCAGCTAATGTAAGTCTTGCCTTCTAGGATTTTCAGGGTAGGTTTTGTTTAAATGCCCAAATTAATAGAAAGATTCAGTCAAAATATTCCCTTCAGATGGCTTATCTGGCTTGACCACGCTGATTTTTAAGTTGCTCTCTTTTGGTAAGGATGGGCTCACAACAGTATTATTCTAGTTTTACACTGGAATAAATCCACAGAACTGAAGTTACACCAATGTAAAACAGGAGTAATGCAGCAGTGAATCAGGTTCATGGTTAAAGAAAAAGACATAACTTTTCTATGTGAGAGGGTGAATGGAGAAGAAATCTCATAGGACAGATGCTGGTCTCCCTGTATATCCTTTACCCTGGAAAGCACCCACATAACATAGTAATGGGTATGATTTAACCAACATCGAACAGAGACAGAGGGATGTAAGCACTATCTGACAGCCCCTTTTAGGGCTCCAGAAAATAAAAATTGGGAATTATTACATTAGCTATGGGTTGAATGACAAAATCCAGGTCTGGTAGGATGTAGTTTGGCACTCTCCACACTTGGGATTTTGAGAAATGGGACTCGGTGGAAATGAAACTTTACTATTCAGCAAAGCATGTTATTTATATGACCTACTATCAGATCTTCAGGGGAAAAATATCAGTTTGACAAAAAATAATGAACTCAAGCTGCTAATTTAACTATATATTGTTCATATGGCAGCACTATTATGTGACTACTATTGTTGCATTGATTTGTCCACAGTAGTCCACTGCCTGATCAAATAACATGCCAAATGGATCGTAGACTATAATTAGGAAGTATGATAAGTATTTATACTTGATAGGAGGTCCAGAATACATGCTGGAACTGCCATGCATAAGGGTTTTGAAAAAAAAAACTGTAGCCTCCCACCCTACCTTCAAGCTATGGTAAAAATCATGAACTGGGATTCTGTCTATGTTTGAAGTCATCCTTTAGCTTTAACGCTCCTCCCCTCCTGCCTCCACCCCCTAGAGACCTGATATTTCTATGAGAGTAAATAAGTTACAGTAATCTGAATAAAAATATTTTTCCTCTCCAAATGTATATTTGAAAAATTTGTGTTTATATTATTAGAGCTTCTCCATGTGAAGCTGAGCTTCAGGAATTAATCCGCCAAATTGATATCATGGTAAACAACAAGAAATTGGAATGGGAAAGGAAGGTGCAAGCTTTAGAGGCAAGAATGGATGTCCGGGATCAAGAATTAGCAAATGCCCAAAGCAAGTTGGATCTGAGAGGTCAAGAGGTACATACATGAATACCATCTCCTATAAAGAAAGCATTTAATTGTGAGAGTTAATTAATAGCGTGCTTGATAAATATGCCAGTTCAGTGTATCACATCAGAATACAGAACAAGTTCTTTAAAGTTCAGTAATGATCTCTGATATTTTGTATTCGAATGTGGTTCTGCTCTGAAAAATTACTATAAAAATGTCATTGAGTGGTCCAATATTTAGTGTGTCTCAATTACGTCCAGTTCAAATAAGTCCACTGTTTACAAGTAAAAAGTTGATTTGATGTTTTTTCTAAATGACAGCCCAGGTAATTAAATCTGGGATTTTAAAGTCAAAATGGGTTCTTTCCTTTTCGTGCATCTTCACTAATTATAAAGGTTCTCCAGGCCAAATTAGGCCTTCATTGACACCTGGGCAACTCCATCATTATTATTATTTATATTGCAGTATCACCTAGGATTACTGATCAAAGATCAGACACCCTTTCTGGTGGACACTGTACAGATGCAGTCATATCTGCAGAGTATACATTCAGAAACAATAGTGCAATCCTAGTGTCTCCCAACAATCTGCAAATATGTAACTCAAGTTTAGTAAAGAAATTTGGACAAAAACCTATCTTGCGAACTCTTGGCTATGTTGGCTCTGCAGAGTTATAGGAGTAAAAATTAGCAAAAAATTTATTTTTGTCGCTAATGAAAGCAGATGTGATTTTCTGTACACAAATGAAAGACAATCTGTGCAGAAAGGTTTTATTTTATCTTTTTCACTATCCACAATTGCAACCCCTTCTGTATTTCAGACTTACCTACATTTTGTTGCCACGATGCTTGTGAGTTTATTTCATTTTGGTGGGATGTTTGTTTGTTTTTGTTTTTAAGTCATGCATAAACATGTACACATGAAAAGATAAAAATGTAAAATGAGTGATGGGCACTGCTTATTTATGAGGCCAGTCCAGCAAAAATTTCACACAGATGTGAATCTGCGCAGTTCTCAACTCAGCTACTCAGGTCACAAGATGGTCTAAGGAATTGCTCCTAAGACAAGATCTTTAATTACACAATTATATAATGCTATAATCAAATTATAATGCAAATATGCAATGGACTTTTTGGGTACAAAATCTCAAACTTAAGCAATTTAATTTTGTGGTATCTAATTTTACTTTTTAAAAAAGTGTAAAAATTAGTACAATAAAAATATTTATCTTTGGTGCACCAGTCCTATTTACAATTTTGTCTATGTCAAATATTAACCTTTTAGGAATGATTTGGAAAAAGTACAATTGAATGTTTGTTCTAAATGTAGGTAGGGATACTTCGACAGAAGTTAGACAGCTTGCAGAAGAGTAAATGTGAGATGGCTCAGGATTTCGAAACTCAACTTCAAGCACTGAAGTCTCAAGTAAGGAAAAAGTCAGATTCAGTATTTTACAGTGGTTCAGTATTTTTAGGTTAGTTTAGTAGATTTTGAACAGTTTTCTAAACTTACTGTATCACTTTATATTTCCATTTCTAATTATATCAGCTAATATTTCTTAAGAATTATTTATAAACTTACTTTATTTTGAGAATTTTGTTTGATAAATATGAAGTATTTTGTACTCATTCAATTTGAGTTATCTACATTTAAAAATTTTATCCTTAACTATTTTTTAAAAATGTTTTTAATGTATAATTTAATAGATGTGTCTTCATGGAATTGTGAAAGGTAATTTGTCACTTTTTAACTTTGGATGGGTTCAATTATCATTTCTATAAGGAGAACTCTGAATCTGCTTCTCCACACTGCATTTACTGTGACAATGTGATCAAAGGACATGGAGAGAGCCTCTGTCAGATGTAAGACTTGTGGATTATGGACTAGGTACCTTGGAGAGCTAAAATCACTTAATCAGGGTCATGATAATTAGAAGTTGATGCACACAACTTGCACACAACTTGATTTGAGAACTGTCTTTATGTTGACGTGTTTTAGATTGCTCAAGATTGTCTCATTTTTAAGTTAAGATTATTTGTGTTATGAAGGCTACTGGAAAGCTCTGGAAACAGCTTTCAGGTTCATAGTTTTCAGGTTCATAGTTCCAGCTATGAACAGACTGGTAGTTTTCCATGAAAGAGGAGGTATGAAAACCAAAGGGACCTGGAAGGAGGAGGCATCAGGTTGGATTCATTTTTTCTTTTTGATTATTTTGTTTGCTCCATGTCTGTTCTTTTTCTCTGTTTTTTCTCTATTTTACACTCTTAGCTTTGAGTCTAATGGGTGTCAGGTTTACTGAACTTCAGTCCATAGTGTTTCTCAGATGTTAACAATGTAGCTTAGACAGTCCTGGATTTTATCTTTTCTTTCTTATCTGCTGGTTTCTTCAATGTTTTCTGCTACTGGGGAAAGGAAAGAAAGAAAGATTTGGGCTATACTTAAAACTTATTCCAGCATAGCCATGTCAGTCAGCGACGTAAAAAAAAACCACATCCTAGGGCTTGTCTTCACTACAGCGGGGAGGGATCGATCTTATGGCGATCGATTTATCGCGTCTCGTCAAGACGCAATAAATTGATCCCCAGCGGTGCCCCCATCGACTCCGGAACTCCAGCTCGCCAAACGGCGCAAGCTGGAGTCGACGGGGGAGCGCACCGCCACCGCCGTGAGGATGGCAGGTAAGTCGGCTATAGATACGCCTATTTCAGCTACCTTATTAACGTAGCTGAAATTGCGTATCTACAGCTGATCCCCCCCCTCCCCCCGCCAGTGAAGACCAGCCCTTAGTGACTGATAAAGTTTGCTGATAAAACCCCCTGTGTAGATGCAACTATGCCAACAGAAGAGTGCTTCTGTTGGCATAGGTCATGTTATTTGGGGAGGTGGTGTTCTTACACCAGCAGAAAAACTCCTCCTATCAGCACATGCAGCATTTACACCAGGGGTCTATGCCTACATAAGTTCTGTAGTATAGACATTGTTCAACAACCAGACCTTTTCATCAGATCAGCCTTCTAGTCAAACCTCAGATGGACCTCGGACTTGGCGTGGCCAAGTAAAGAACTATAATTCTGACCTGATGGTGACAACATTCTTCACTCACATACCACCAGATCATAAAATGGAGCATCTGTTCTTTTTTTAAACTTTCATTTCCCTTCCTCAGTCTTCTTTTTTATCTGTGTTTGTCTATATTTGGTTGGAGACATTGACTTGACAAACAAACCATTTTGTAAATAAGCTGAGAATGTTTTGATTGTCATTTAATTACCAATTTCAATCATTTAAGAAAATAGTTATGAAACAAAAGCTGTTTTTGTAACTTACTGTGTTTCCATGCATTGTAAATATAGACAGAAGGTTTACATCTTGGTGTGGTTACTGAGAACTATTAGACTGTTAAAAAAAAAAGAACTCTAGTTCTCCTTTGAGTGATTCTGTACATATATATTCCACAGTATATAAGTCTAAGTAGGTATAAGTGCATCCTGTCCACTAGAGTCAAAGACTTTTGCCACCATTACCAGGAGGCGACTTATGCTGCCCTGTTTTCCTTATGCTCAAAGCCAAGGGCATAAAACGGGCATTGCCACCATGTCTTTCTCAGTTCCTTCTTACCATCTGTAGCAAGAATTGGAGCGCCCCATCACTCTTCAGCTTCAGTTAACCAGCCACTAGTTAGAGATTTCTCTAATTGTACAAGGTTCTGGTTATAGTTAGCCTTAGTATAATTTAGTTTATTAGATAGAGTCCTTTTATTTAGGAATTCAGTAGGATTCAAACCATGTGCCACATGCTGGGCCGTGATTGTTGTTACAGATAGGCACAAATGCTGCCGAATTTGCTTAGGTGAGGAGCGTGTGAGGGACAAATATCCTATCTGTACCTCCTTTCCAGTGAGGCTGAAGAAACAGGGATTTCCACTTAGAAGTCCATCGTATGAAAGAAATAATGCTTTCCTCTGCAGTGCATGACCCTGATCACAAGAAAATGAACAACTCGGCCACAAGAAGCCCCCCTCATAGAATATTAGGGTTGGAAGGAACCTCAGGAGGTCATCTAGTCCAACCCTCTGCTCAAAGAAGGACGAGTTGCCCCAGAGTCTAAGCTCAAATCTGGTGAAAAATGCTATTCTTCTTTTTCTCCGGTGACCTCCTTGAAACATTTTAAACTTTTTTCTTTATCTGAGAGGCTGTTCAAGTTTCACTCTTCACCCCACATGAATTCTCCAGTGCCACGTAAAGGTCAGGTCACAAATACTTACACTTACCAGCATGGTCTCAGGTGGCACTGTCAACTGTGGTTCCATTGGTGCCATTGAGCTTGTGATTTTCACTGTTATCAAAAACATATTTGTTCCCAGCACTGTTGGGTCCCAGCACCTGCAGCAGAACATTTGCCTCTTACCTTACCTTACCTTACAGTCTCCACCAGGTCGATGCCACAAGCATCATTTACAATCACAGATTCCTCACTTCCACTGGCTCCTCAATGACAGCACTGTCAGCATGTAATGGAGCTGGTTCTGGTGGGACCCAACTGAGAGAGCCAATTCAGGACAAATTGCTTCAAAAAGGGGTTACAGCCCAAGGGTGGGATTTTTCCACCTCTAATGCAAACCAAACCAGCCAGACATAGAAGACTTTGGTTTTATCCCACTGGCTAACCACAAGTCACAGTACCCTTAGACACTCCAGTTTTCCAGTATCACCACCAGTGCCACTTGTTATGGGGATGGATGGTTATGAAAACCAATACCCCAGTGAAAGAAAAAAGGTTTTCTCGATTCCAAAGAATCAAGCTCCAGACCCAAGTCAATATACTAATCAGATCTTACCCACAAATCACATTGTTGCCAATCCTTTAGAATCTAAAATCTAGAGGTTTATTCATAAAAGGAAAAAGATATAGATGAGAGCTAGAATTGATTAAATGAGCTCTATTATATACAGTAATGGCAAAGTTCTTGGTTCAGGCTTGTAGCAATGATAGAATAAACTGCAGGTTTAAATCAAGTCTCTGGAGTACATCCATAGCTGGAATGGGTCATTCAGTCCTTTGTTCAGAGCTTCATTTTGTAGCAAAGTCCCTCCAGAGCTATGAAACAGGATTGAAGACAAGATGGAGATGAAGCATCAGCCTTTTATAGTCTTTTCCAGGTGTAAGAACACATCTTTGTTCTTACTGTGGAAAATTACAGCAAAATGGAGTTTGGAGTCACATGGACAAGTCCCTGCATACATTGCTGAGTCATGAGTCGTGTCTGCCTTCTCTCAGTGGGTCATTTGTATAGCTGATGGTCCTTAATGGGCCATCAAGCAGGCTAGGTAGAACTAACACCAACTTGTCTGGGATGTCACCCAGAAGCATAGCATAAGTTGGAGATACAGACAGTATAGACCCAATATTCACAACTTCAAATACAAAAATGATACATGCAAACAGACCATATAATTATAATCAGCAAACCATAACCTGGCCTTAAACACCTTATATGACTCCCTTTATATAAGATTTGGTGCCACTACAGGACCTTGGTTGCAACAATGATCTATACAGTCCCAGATTATGTCAATAACGTCACACAGCACAACTGAAATTTTGCCTTCCGACTATTTTGCCCCCTTTCACCAGCTCTGTCCTATACAACCTTTATGTTAGTACCTTTAGGAGAGGACAGGTTTTGCTGGTATTGACAACTCCACAAATGCCAAGTGGAATGCTCCTCCATTCACTAAGGAGAGTTATGCCTCCTCTTTAAAGTCAGTCTGTGATAGACCTGTATGTCCTCCACAGTCTTTCAGGTCTCCTTTTAGGTCACATTCTAGTGATGCCAGAACCAAGGGGCAAGATTGGCATTCTTACAAGGAAGCCCTTGTATTATGCCTATCACCCTCATGGGCAGTTCAAAGAGTGGAATCCCCCCTTCACTTTATTGTGCATTTTGGACTGCCTCTAGGGTGTCTAGACCACTGTTGGGGTAGTGTAGGAGATGATTGCATTCTCCCTTTCTGGAGACTTCAAGGGAAGATCCTCCTACCATCTCTCAGTCCCTACCTTTGCTGAAGCCCACAGAAAAATATGCAAGAGAAGAACACATAGATGTTCCCATCACCATATTTCATCTTCTTCTCTGCATAAAGCCATCACCCCACAATTGACATCACCCTCCTCCCCATCCCATTCCCAATGGAGGGCTTTCAGGTGTTTTTCAGGATCTCATGGCCACATCTCTAGGATTGCAGGAAGAGTTTGTGCAAGACCACCTACATAAGTTTTTTGATATCTTACAAACACCTACCACAAGAAGGATACCCATCCCATTAATGAAGTCTTTCTGGAACCTGAGAAGAATGCTGGCCTCTGTCCTGCCCATTCCTAAACATGTGGAAAGGTGTTATTCAGTTCCACAGCAGGAATTTGATTATTTCTTCACCCACCCTGTCCCAGAATCCCTTGTGGTTATGGTAGCCAATGAGTGTTCATCCTAGGGCCACTTAAAAGGATAAATTTAAAAGATTGGATTTATAGTGCCTGTCTTGCACTATCAATCGGCCTATATCACTGTGCTCCTTCAGATGAGGGTGTTGAATTATCAGGCACTGTTATTGAAATATACCTTTATTAACTGGTGATCAGTTTCCAAACTGGGGGACAAAATTGCCTGAAGAATATAAAGAACAGTTCTTGGCCATGATCTCTGAAGGACACTGCAGTGCCTGAATATCGCTCCAAGTGGCCATCAGTGTGTCCAACACTACCTTGTATGGATTGTATATGTGCACAATCACAGTTATTTACCTGTACAGTAACTGATGTTCTTCAAGATGTATTGTGAACATATACATTCATCAACCCTCTTGCCTTCCCTACTATTTTGGATATTAAATAGCCAGTAGTGTGAAGGAACAGAGAGGTAAGCTGCGGTCACACCTCTTTTATGCTATTGCTCTGAGCATGAGGAGAGCAAATGCTACCTGTTATGCTGCCTGGTGATAATGCTGGCAAAAGTCTGGCTCAGGTACATTGAGCGCACTCACAGTGAAATTTATATGTGCACAACACATCTCGAAGAACAATAGTTACTGTACCAATTGGTAACTGTTTTTTTTTTTAGCACTAGTTGTGGGGTGGATTTTGGTACAATTAAATAATCCATAAATTATATCAGCTCTAAACCCTGCCTTACATTATCACATTTCCTGTTATTGCTGTGGTATCTTGGATGGTTTGCCATCATCTTAAGTTAAACATGATCTAACTTTTTCTCCAAATGCTCTCCACTGCCATCATTTTCTGTTTCTGCTAACTTCACCATCCTCTCTGTTATTGAGACTCACACCTTGGCAGTCTTAGATTCATTTATTCCTAGGCCAGAGGGAACCATTGTGATTATCTAGTATGACCTCCTATATGAAATAGGCCACAGAACTTCCTCACAATAATAAACAAGAAATAATAATAATTTATGAATAATTAATTTAATATTTCATGACAATTGTACCATTGAGCGTATTTCTTTCTTCTGCACATCCAGGCCATGAGCAAATCCTACCTGTCCCTTTCATAATATTTTTTTAAAAATCTGACCATTCCTATCCATTTTAACAATAATCAGATTATTTCTCTACACTCTGAACATCTTCAGCACCAACTAGCATAATTTCTTTCTCTCTGCTCTTGGGTCCCAGCTTGCCAAAATTTTCTTTGTTATCCAATACTCAGACCACTTCAAATCCTTTTTGAATCTCCTTGTGACAGGTTGGGATCACATAAACCCCCTTGGGAGCTGACAACTGATGTGCCAGGACTACTCCCGCCCCTGTTTTCCTGCCCTGGTGGCTGAATGCCAGAACCCTGCCTGGTTTGAGCCAGATCCGCTAGCCTGCTCCAAACCTAGACCCAGGTCTACACCACATCCCCTAACAGCTGTGGGCTTGCCTGGAAACAGGTTAGGAAGTGTTCCTGCCTTTAGCACTCAGATGCTCAACTCCCAATGGGGTCCAAACCCTGAATAAAACCATTTTACCCTGTATAAAGCTTATGCAGGGCAAACTCATAGATTGTTCGCCCTCTATAACACTGATAGAGAGGTATGCACAGTTGTTTGCTCCCCCCAGGTACTAACACCTACTCCAGGTGAATTAATATGTAAGAACAAAAAGTAGGCTTTAAGTGGTTCCAAGTAGTAACAGACAGAACAAAGTGAATTACCAAACAAAATAAAATAGAACACGCAGATTTATCACTAATACAGTAAAAAGCCTCACCCTCAGATGTTTCAGTGAATTTCTTTATTCAGACTAAACTCCCTTTTAGTCTGGGTCCAGCTATCACTTGTACCCCCCCTGCAGTCACTGTCTACTGTCCCAGTTTCCTTCAGGTACCCTTGAGGGGGCGTGGAGAGGCTATTCCTTGGGCCAGCTGAAGACAAAATGGAGGGGTCTCCCAGTGGTTTATATAGATTTTCTTTTGTGGGTGGAGACCTCCTTCCTTCTTCCTATGCAGAGTTCAGTTGCAAAATGGAGTTTCAGAGCCACATGGGCAAGTCACATGTCTCTGCCCAATTGAGTTCCTTACCAGCCAAGCCACATTCCCGAGGAAGCTCAGATGTGAATTGGCATCTCCCTGTTCATTGTGGGCTTGATTGGTACTTGATTGGCCGCTTACTGAGAATAATTTTTTCTCAGAAAGCTGGCCAGCTGCTTTGCTGAGGCTATTTAAAATTAACCAGGTACATAGCCAATATTTATGACTTCGAGTACAAAAACGGCACATGCATACAAATAGGACGAACATGACCAGTAGAGCATAACCTTTACATAGATAAGTTACATGGCATATGTAGCAAAACCATATCCCAGTTATATCATACATACATTTATAAGCACCCCCCCATAGAGTGCTGTGGGGTATACTGTCACACTCCTCATTGACTTCTTATTGCTCTACATGAATGAAGAGTTCTGTCTTGTAAAATCATACAACACTCTCTCCTGGCTTCAACTGCCACCGGCCCCTTTTGCCCTCTGCAACTTCCTTTGTTCTGCCAGACATGCCAGTCTTGATGCCCCCTTCATTACATTCTCCCTCTTCTGCTTCTTTGCCTTCTTTCACGAATCTCTTTGCATGGAACATCTTTCAGATTCTTATTCCCTAAGCTACCACTCACTCTTCCTCATTCAGATCCTTCCTAAGAGTGCAATTCTCTCCTGAAGAAGAAGAGTATAAAGCCTCCCTACCCCAGATGTATCAGTTTATACACATGCCTAAACTAAGTAGCGACATGATCTGATTAGTGTGATCCTTTTCTGATCTCATTTGTTCCCCTCCCCTCCTCTGTTTACTGCCCTCACTTGTGTGCCATACCTAAACCTATACTGTGAATTCTTCAGGGCTGAGACATGGCTTTTATTTTGTCTGGGGCCTAGCATACTTCTGAGTGCTGAAAAATAATATATCATAATAATATAGGGTGTTAATATTGAGGCCCTGCTAATTAAGATTAACATTAACTCAGGGCTAAAATGCACTGGAATGTAAACACAAAACTCTGGTGGGTGAGGGACTGGCAGCTACTACATTTCCAGATTATTTGGAGAAGTGTCTTGGTAAAAATTGTAAAATATTGGCAAATGTAGTGACAGTGGCCATTTTAAGTATGGCCCAATTCCTTCCACCTCAACCCCACCGAGAATCCTCCTGCTACTGCCTGATTCCCTCCCTCTATCCCGTCACCAGTGTCTTCTTCTGCTTAGCTTACCTTCTTCCATCTTGTACCCAACACGTGAGTTGTTCTTTGTCCTCCTGTTGGCTACCTCCTTGTTCTTTTGGCTCCAGAGTTATCCCTTCATTATAGGTATCAGTATGGAGAGTTACATGTGATATTATTTGGTACCTGATGATCCCAAGGTAACGGGACCACCATATCCCTAATATATCAACAGTTTTAATGTTAAAATTAAGCATTTAAATACTTTAAACTTTTAAAGATCTTCATGAATAACTGAATATAAATCAGTTAATCCCTTATTCTGGTGACTGAAGTACTTTTAAAAATTGTCAACATCAAGATGGCACTAAACAAATGTAAAACAATTCATATAAATACAGTACAAGAATTGACTTTACATGGTTAAAAACAAAAGTGCCATACAAAAGTTGAACAGAAAAAAACAACTGTGAAATAAATCTGTGTTTAACTGAGCAGTTAATAAACACTCAGGGTTATATGAAAGCTTAATCTTGTTCATCTTTAATAATTTAGTTTTAGTAACTGGTGCTTTGTTACGGAGATTCACTAATTAGAATGTTTCAGCTTCACTGCATTTACCAATTATAATTTAGATAAAAGATTATCTGAGATAGAAGAGTGACACATATTCTTAATATTCATATCTCCTTTCATTTTTAGTTTTGTAAACTAACACAAAGCTATGAAAAACTACAGTTACACCAGATAAAACAAGATAGGGTTCACGGTAAAGAAATATGTGCAGAAAATCTGGAAACTCCATTTGAATTGAGCAATCTAAATCAGAAGCTGGAAGTAAGTATATTTTTCTGTTATAGTAGAACTAGTACATCTTCAAGATTCATACTTAGTTTACAGTTTCAGGCTGTAAATCCCGTAAGCATGTACAGTGTTCTGTATACAATATGGAAAGAGCCATCTGTTGACAGTGTTTTCTCTTCTTCAGAGGAATTAATTTTATTAATTCTGTTTTTAGCCCTGTTAATATAGATCAGCCAGTTCATAAATTTAAATTTGAAAGAAACAGTTACTCTGTTCCTGATCTCTGAGGGACATATTATTCAATAAGGCAATGCTTCAGGAGAATTTTTGTATTCAGGAAATATTCTAGGCTTTTCATATTATGGTCACTATTAATTAGTTTTAATAGCTTTCAAGACTAGAAGGGACTGTTCTGATTATCTAGTCTGACTTCTTGCAAAACACAGAACATAGGATTGACTCCTCCCATCTACAGAGGATTGTTCCTACGGATGGGGCACATCACCAGCCCTCCAGTAGAAGTGTTCCTATTTCTTCCACATGGAAAAGCCCACACCATTATAAAATTTGTCAAGCTTTGGAGCCCACCAGAGTGGCTAACAGTTGTTACTATTAGAGTAATGCATAGTTTATGCATCCACCTGGGGCTAAATATATATCTTCCATGACACTCTCAGAACCTGCTAATCTGAGAATGACCTTATCCAAGGTTTGAACATGAACATAATGCAACACAGTGCTACCAGTTGGTAAATTTTGCAGTATGAAAAAAATAATGCTTGGAATTTGTTCAGCAGAGTCTAGTTTTAAGAAGATAATTACTGTATTAAAAATCTACTGAAGCTCAGCAATACTTTACTGGTGCCTTGAACCTGCAGTCCTCCCTTTGTTATCAGATAAATATGCATTGTGTCTGATGTTGTGAAGAAATAAGAGTTATTTATATTTGCTTATAATTCAGAAACAGACAGTTGTAGAAGTATAGAAAAATTATGGATCAATCAGCTTCATAGGGCATAGATGCAGCAAAGAGAATCTGATTGTTCAAAGTTCATAAATTACACTGAGTTAGGAAAACTGCACAAACTCATTTAGGTCTCTGGAATCCACATTTCCATTTGGAAAAGTAAAGGTCCTAGTCTAGATTTTAAAGACATTTTAGGGATATTTTAGATTTGTGTGTAAGTTAATGCATTGTTACTTTGATTCTTTATCCAAACTGAAAAAGCAACAATCTCCAGTAGCTATGGAGTACTACTAATTATTTTATTGGGTAGAATCTTCAAAGTCTAGTTATGAATATTTAAATTCTAATACCTTTAAACAACTACCTAAAATACACTCAGCTCCATAACAGAAATATGAAAATAATAGAAATTGCTAATCAGGTTTGAGTTTAAATTCTGTGGACTCAAAGCAGGAATTCCTCCTACCCCTTAAAAAACCTCAAAAAACCATTACCAGAGTGAGCAGCAAAAAAGGGCGAGAGAGGAAATCTTTCCCCCTTAGCTGCCCTCTCACATTCCTAAGAAAAAATATAATAATTCCAGCACTGAAATTGTTCATCTCAACACCAAGAGCCTGACTTATTGCTGCATTATTACAATTTGTACTGGTATAACTCCACTGACATCAGACGAATTACACGGTATAAAACTGGAGTAACACAGTGGTGAATCAGGCCTCTAAGGTCTATAACTGAAGATATATGAAACTTTAAAAATGTTTCTAACATTTTGCTTCAGTTATTGTGCATATTATCCAGCTTGCTCAGAATAACAGTTTTTTCAAGCGCTGAGATTTTCTCTTGTTGAAAGAAAATGAAAAACCTTTTTTTACATTTGCTGACTTCTTTTCTTTCCACAGATTCAATTGTCCCTTGTTATTAATAATAAATATATATTAATTACACAAGGGACTTTTCTTAGAACTATAAAAAAAATCTGATTGTTCATTATTAAGAGTGCACTAGTGCAACTTAGAGAAAAATTATTTCAAGACTTAGTGACCTTGTGTTGCTTTTTTTCAGGAATTTAAAGCAAAATCAAGAGAATGGGATCAGAAGGAGACACTGTATCAAAACCATCTCATTTCTTTAGATGCTCAACGAAAATTATTGTCTGAGAAGTGTAATTTATTTCAGGTATAATTCCTACCTTCCTGCTTTAGAAAAATATTAATTGAACCATGAGCTCAGCTAAAGAGCTGTTTTAACTAATGCTAAACTGTTTCTAAAACACCATTGTTTGCAGTGGTGTTATAGCCATGTTGGTTTCAGGGTATTACAGAGACAAGGTAGGTAAGATAATATCTATTATCGGACTAATTTCTGTTGGTGAAAAGCTCCTACCGACATATGCCTATCACAACGTGCGGTATAGCTCACGCAGTGCACTAAGTGTCCTAATAACAACTATGTGGGTGAAATGAGAATATGTTCTCAAATTAACTCACACAGAAAAATGATAAAAGACAAAAGCACCATATTGCTTCTGGGTGAATACTTTTCAGAAAACAATCACTCCATATCTGACCTCTCAGTCTCAACCTCAAAGGAATCCTCGTCACTTTAAAAATATGAGTCTGGGAGCTTAAATTCATAACTTTGATAGACACTAAAAATCATGGACTCAATAAAGACACTGGTTATATGGCTCATCACAACAGTCTATAACCCACTAACCTTTTTTGTTCAATGACTGCAGATGTATTTAGCTGTGACCCAATAACTTTCGCAGACCTACAGAAGAGCTCTGTGTAAACTCAAAAACTTGTCTCTATCACCAACAGAAGTTGGTCCAATAAAAGATATTACCTCACTCATCTTGTCTTTCTAAAACCTTGCTAAATATACCGTGACTCTAATGAAGAATTAATATGCACAAAGTGCTGTAAATCCAGGAGAATCCTCTCTGAAATAATTAATACTTGATATTTAGAGTAGTTTATATTTAAGTTTTTCTTGTATACTGTGAGTATATACCAAGGTGAGTATTACAAATATTTGGAATAGATAAATATGGAAAAATAGTATGTACTCAGTTTTATTTTTAAAAAACATGATGCATCAAGGGTTTTCTTCAGGTTCTTGTCTTGATGGCATCTCCTCTAGGCTATTTATTAATATACAGTTCATTAGGATGATCCATACTACAAGAAAACTTGCAAAGTAAGTAGTGCAAACTATTAGTGTTCATTCAATAATTGTTTATATTGATCCCCATTCATGAGAACAGTGCGGCCCCAGAATTCAAACTCAGAAATCTTCTAGAAAGTAATGTTTGATGTGCCGACTCATCCTTCTCTCCTTGCACTGATTTCTTGGATTATAACAGCTGAAGTGACTTGACACATCTTCCAGTCCTCTTGACCACTATAGGTTCAGCAAGTTGTCCTCTGTGCTCTCCTCATTGCGTTTGAAGTTACTGTTTTGTTTATATAGTTAGTTGGTCAGTCAGTTTTTTATTTTTTAATTTTCTTTAATCCTGGCACAAAGGATAGATTTTTTTTGGAGTCTTGATAGATTATAGAACTATAAAAGCCTTCTTGCTTAGAGATAGGTTCCATGCCATCCAAGATATAGGCTCCAAGCTGTCAGTCTTGCGGAGAAGCCTGGCGGGGGCCAAGATCTGGGGTGGACTGTTCCCTGTCAGGGCCTCCCTGAGAGAAGGAAATAGTTTATATTTCTTTGCATTTATTTTGAACTTTGGGTACCCTAGAAGGGATGGAACTGCTATGACACCTAACTGGAGGGCTAAATCACCCGGAAGAGCTAAATCACCCTGACAGAAAGAGAGGGAGAGTCACTCCTGTACCAGTCCATCTCATAAGAAGGCATGCTGGCATTAAATATGGTCACAGGCAGATAGGTGCCTAAATGCTATTGTTGATCTAGCACTTTGTATAATAAGAGGATAAAACCTTGGGTCAGTTTATCTCAGTTTAGATGGGTGCTGAGCCACCAAAAAATATCAGAACACACAAAATAGGGCCTAAGACAACCTATAACATGCTTCTCACTACTTCCATCAATGATTTTATGCTACTTATAGCTCTGTACACTTTTTTATGCAGCATTACTCTTTCAGGTGAGCTCTAGACCTGATGTTCAATTTGGAGTAGCAGTCCTGCTATCATTTTTTCAGCTAATTCAGACCCATCTTGTGGATAATTACTGCTGCTTGTTAATCTTCCAGGAGTGGTGATCCATATGGTCAATTCTTGAAATAATGAAAGTGGTTACCATAGTAACTGATTTTCCAAGGTGACTGTGAATCCATAAACACTGTTCACCTTTCCCAATTTTCAGTTCAGGGATTCCTTAATTAGTCAAAGGGACTACAGGATGGTTGGAGGCCAATCCCTTTATACCAGGGGTGGCCAAGATGTGGCTCCAGAGCACATGCAGCTCTTCAAAAGTTAAATATGTGTCTCCTTGTATAAGCACTGACTCCGGTGCTGGAGCTACAGGTGCCAACATTCCAGTGTGCTGGGGTGTGTGTGTGTGCTCACTGCTCAACCCCTGGCTCTGCCACAGGCCCTGACCCCACTGCACCTCTTCCCACTCCTTCCCTTGAGCCAGCTGTGCCCATGCTCCTCCCTCTCCCCAGAGCCTCCTGCACTCCATGAAACAGCTGATCGGGAGGTGCAGGGAGGGATGGGGAAGAGCTGATCAGCGGGGCTGCCAGTGGACAGGAGGCAGTGGCAGGGGGGAGCTGACAGGGGGCTGCTGATGTATTACTGTGGCTCTTTGGCAATGTGCATTGGTAAATTCTGGCTCCTTTTCCGGCTCAGGTTGGTCACTTCTGCATTATACCCTCAGCTCAGATCCCTGTGTAACAGTGCTTTCTAGAAGATTCTAAAGGTACAACTATTCCCCAGTTGAGTGGATCCTTGGGGACAATCATCTCAGAGAAACAGTTACTATATATCTAACTGGGTTTTTTATATATGGATTGTGTGGTATTAGCTTAAAAGTGAAGGGCAAATTTCTGCCCTTGAATGCACATACACAACTCATATTGAGGTTAGTGTATTGGAGGGCAAAATTGCCCTCAACTAATTATTTTTCTGTAGGTACATGGTCCAAATACATTATTACATTCACTTTAGTATTTACTCATATTATGATCTATATCTTTCCCTTCTAGGGAAATAAGCAAAAGAAGAGAAAACTCTTTGAGAAATTTATTCTGCAAACTTAAATTTTTAGAGTTTCTACCACATTCTTACACTGAGGGCAAGGGATTTGAGGCCCAGTAAAGACAAGAGTGAAACATCCCTTGTCCTTTGGAGAAGCAACAAGGAAATCCTTCAGCATGCACCAGCCTCTTGTGGTACTCTATCCAACCCCCATTGTAGCTAATGAAGGGACTGCTATTGATTTTATTGGCAGTGAACTGGACCAAAGGGATGAAATATAGTTTTTGAATTTCACTAAAATTATTTCCTTGTTCTATAGAAACAGACACAGAATTATCAATTCCAAATCACCAATAAGAAACAGGAAGACGCAGCTACCTCCAGCCAATCCAAAACTGAGAAGGATGAGTTCATTATTGAAAAATTAAAGTCAACTGTGAATGAAATAGCAATAAACAGGAATAAGCTAAAAGAGGAAAATCTAAAACTACAACAGGAACTAACGGTGTACCAAACACAGTGCCAGGTAATGACTAGTAACAGTATTTCTTCTCTATAAGTACAGTGGAATAAAGCTAAAGAAATTAATGTTGAAGCAGAAATTCATATTGAGGAATACATTTTCAAAATTCCTTTGGAATGCTTATATGGAGGATGATTATGTAAAGTACATTATTTACAAAACTATAATGTGCTGCCAGATGTGCCATTTTTTGAATGACATACAAAAGAAAACAAAATGTTTTTGATATGCAGTACTATCATTTATTTTATTCTTGTCTATGTTTTATACCTCACACTTTACACCTCATACTTCACCAAAGAAACTCACCTTCATTCACAATATTTTGTGTATCAATGGTTTTCATGAATTTTGTTTGTCTGGCTTACCTGGAGTAGTACACAAGAGGCTATGAAATTGTATCTAAGTATTTAGAAAAAAATGTATAGTAATATACTTTGTTATAGGCAGAGCTGGTAGCACAACCTGCCAATAGGGCTGCCTACCACCCTTGAAGCCTGTTGAAGTTGAGGTGGCTTGTCCCCTGGTTTTGTGGGATACAGTGCTATCAGAATCTCTGCAGTGCTATATATAAATTGCAAATTTATAATTAAATCATTTCCAGGTATGCAAATTATTTGTATATACACATAAACTTCTGCTTAACATCTAAGCAGCATAAGACTTGGCAATTGTGGCAGGAGGGTGCGTGACTGAAAGGTAGGTTAGTGCTGTTTTAGAGCTGCCTTCATAGTGGGCAGGTGAGCTGCATCAGGTGGATTTGTGGGATGGTCTGGAGGCTGGATGGGCGAAGGTGGCTGAGAGATGCTGGGCCATATCTGAGGTTTAGGGGGCTGTTTGGACAGAAGATGGGGTAACTGTGGTATTGTAGGGGAGGCTGGATGATGCTGTGTTTGTAGGAGTACCCAAGAGAGAGAAGATGAGGCTAAAGTTATTTCATAAGGGAAGATGGGTGGTAGATTAGGGAAGATATGTTTGTGGAGGTATCCAGGAAGATAGTAGGGGAGGTGTCTGGGATGAAGAAGGAAAGAGCTGGAGAGGGCATCCTGGGAAAGTTGGGATGAGCCGAGTGGGGCGGTGAAGGGGAGAGCTGAAATCTATTGGAAATGAGGAAGAGAGGAAGCATGGATGTGGGAGACTGGCTGGTTACTATGGTGGGTTGCCTAGGGCTTGTATTGGGCCCCCCTCACCTTCTGTCCTTCCCACCATTGATTTCTGCTCCTTCTGGCTGCTTTTTCCCCCACTTGGATCCAACAGGAGAGCAGTGAACAAGAGGCCAATTGGCTGCCTACTCAGCAGAAGCCACAGCAGCCAAAAAAGAGATCTTAGAGTCATTGTGGATAGTTCTCTGAAAACATCCATTCGGTGTCCAATGGCAGTCAAAAAAAGCTAACAGAATGTTAGGAACAATTAGGAAAGGGATAGATAATAAGACAGTAAATATCATAATGCCACTATATAAATCTGTGGTATGCCCACATCTTGAATACTGCATGTAATTCTGGTTGTCCATCTCAAGAAAGATATGTTAGAACTGGAAAAGGAACAGAGAAGAGCAATAAACATGAGTAAGGGTTTGAGACAGCTTCAATATGAGGAGAATTAAAAAGAGTGGGACTAAGGGGGGATATAATAGAGGTCTATAAAATTATGAATGGTGTGGAGAAAGTAAATAAGGAAGTGTTATTTATACATCTTCACAAAACACAAAAACTAGGGGTCCCCCAATGAATAGGAATAAACAAAAGGAAGTATTTCTTCACACAACATACAATCAACCCATGTAACTGATTGCCAGGGGATGTTGTGAAGGCCAAGAGTATAACTAGGTTCAAAAAAGGATTAAATAAATTAATGAGGATAAGTCCATCAATGGCTATTAGTCAAGATGGCCAGGGATGCAACCCATGCTCTAAGTGTCCCTAAACCTCTCTCAGAAGGCTAGGATACTGGGATAGTTGGACCATTGGTCTATTCTTATGTTCTGTAATAACCGTAAGCCACAATTAAAGGTCATTCCCACATCTTGTTGAACTCAGATTGGGCTGTGGTCTGGAAATATTTGAGGTATGGTCTGTATGTGTGTGACACTTGGCAGTTCTGCATAGTTCAGCTGGTGGTAGTGAATTCACTAGTGGTAATGAATTTACATGATAGCTCAATCACTAGGGTAACCAGATAGCAAGTGTGAAAAATCGGGACAAGGGATTGTGGGGGTAGGGTAATAGGAGCCCATATAAAAAAAAAACCCAAATATCAGGACTTCCCCTATAAAATCGGGAAGTTGAACAGGTACAGGAAAGAGTTAAGAGTAGAGTTGGTCAGAAACTTTGGAAAATACTAATTTGTCAAAACTGAAACTTTTTGCAAGGAAGTGTTGGTTTTGACTAATTATTTGAATAAAGAGCTCAGAAAAAAAGTTTTGAAATTATCTAAATGTTTCTTTTGACATTTTCAACGCAAAACCCCTCAGTTTTTCCAATTTGAAATGTCTTTTTGGTTTGACATTTAAGCTAATTAGAATTTTAAAAAATTGAAATTATCAAAACAAAATTGTCTAGTTAAGGCATAGAATGGACAAATGAAGCACTGTTTTTGAAAAAAAACTGCTGGCTTGCTGAAGGTTTAAACATAGCTGCATTCTTGGTTCTTTGAATTATAAACCTTGCTACTGCTTTTATTATTTAATATCCATTCTTGCTCAATTTCAAAGCAAAAGTTATATGATTATAAATATAGTTATAAGAATTTCCTGAGTTTGTGTCCACTCACTATCGCCCCACAAGAAGCTGACAGATTCCTGCAATCCAAATCGTTCGTGCCTGTTTGGAAGCAATGATAGTATTATACGAATTTAGCTGAAAAGCATGCAGGATCCAGCAGCCAAACTAGAAGGCCTTGCAGAAGTTATGGGCTATAGTAAAAGCTTGATAATACAGTCGTAGATTTAAAATCAATTCTTAAAAGAATCAAACTCTAAGGTAGCCAGGAGTTAGTCCTTGTAGCCTCTATTAAGAGTTTATTAAATTTAATTTTTTCTTGGAAATGCTCAGAGATGCACTTTGGCGTTTAAAGTTTTTACCTTTTAAGCAAAGGGCCAGCCCAGTGGTGGTTGTAGCACAATGCTTGAGATCCTATACACTGTTCAAGCTCGGTCCACCCCTCTCAAGCCAACAAACGCTGTGAGAAGTTAGTCAGTATGCCCACCTCATGCAAGAGAGAGGAAGTGCTTCACATCACTCTTCAGCAACCCTTTCAAGCAAAGAAAACCATAGTCCTCTTTGGTTAGAAGAAAGGTCACTCTAATCTGAGACCCCCTTTGAAGGGACTCACTTGCAATAGCTGCTCTGGATTCACTCTTCTGAGATGTGAATTTCCATGGTCATTTTTGAAGGTTAAAAAGCTCTCTTTTCACTTTTAAAAGTACTGAAATAAAATGAAGAAGTGATGAAAGACACTAAAATTTTCTTAGCATACTATCTTAAAGGCAAACTCCACCACCTTGTTTCTTTTATCTACTACTTGGGGTTTTTTTTGTTTTGTTTTGTTTCTTTGCCTCTGCTCAAAAGTTATATTTTCAAATTATTTGCTCATATTTTGGTATAATTGTGCTGGTTATAATGAGGGCTTATAAATAGATATTATTTCAAGTATAATCCCATTGCCCTTTTTGACCCAAGCAGCTAGTCAGAGTTTGGGGCCCTATGGGTGTTCCAGTTGGGAGCAGAAATTAGTGTTAGGTATTTCTTTGGTGCAGTTTTGTGTATTTACAAAGAGTGTACCAAGTCCTGTGGTCTCTGAATTCAGAAGAAATCAAATAACAGGAAACAGCTTCTTTTGCTTACAGCACCAAGAGCACTCTTATCAGCCTGCACTCTGTGCCAAAAGTCTCTCCCCAGGTTTCTTCCAGGATCAGCCGCCATGTTCGTTTAGGCTCTGTTTCTTGTCTGTTCTCATCTTTTTAGTGTAATCACACACACACACGCTTGCTCGCTTCTGGGCAGGTTCACACACGCATTTTGCCTTATGCTTACAGTTAGGGTGAGTTCACACCTATCAGTCTCAATCCCATAACAAGTTTTCACCAAGCTCATAATAATATGATGTTTACATGTCAGTTGTTGTCGCATTTTTAATATCAAGAAATGAAAGGTGAAGTAGGATCAACACTAGAGAAATCTGAGAGCAAAGCTCACTAGTGATGGTTTGAAAGCTTTATAGTTGATGCTATAAATAAACTGTCATCTCTGACTAGATGAAGACAGCTTTGGAGATAAATGAGTGCATGTTTTAGCTAGATAGATTCTACTTCAAAGTGGCCTCTGCATGTTCCCACATGTAGAATCTAGTCACATGCACTGCAAGCTTCTGGAAGCTTTTAGAGAGTGTCTGTTGGAGCCATTCACTTCCTTCCTAATCTTCTCCTTATTCAGGATTCCAAGAATATAAAATGTTACACCTCAATATTAGGAAAATATAAAATACCACTAAATGATGCCACTGAATCCTGCATCATAGAGCGTGATCTAGAACAGTAGTTCTCAGCCAGGGGTCAGTGGTCCCCTGTGGGGGCTGCAAGCAGGTTTCACAGGGTCCACCAAAATAAACTGGGCTTCAGCCCTGAGTGGTGGGGCTCAGGGAGGAAGCACCACCTCTAACCCCTGTGTTACTTGAGTGGGCCACCCAGTCTGCAGGTCAGCACCAACAACAAGTTTCACACTAAGTAAAAAAATAATATTAATCTTTTAATTTTTGTATGTATATTATGCTTTGCTTTTCATATTATATATGTGTGTGTGTTTAACTGTAAAACTATCAATTTAATACAGCTTTTAATCTATTGGATATGCAGAAAAACAGTTGTGGCACAGGTGGATCATGAAGTTTCTATAGCATGTTGAGGCATGGAGTGGGGGGCTCAGAAAGAAAAAGATTGAGAACCCATGGTCTGGATAAAATTTGTACTCAACTGAAACTGTTTTGGAAAATTAAATGAAATGAGAAGTTAACATAACTCTGTAGAAGGTTTCCTATGAATATGTCAGAGACAAATGCATCTTAGCACTGCATGATCTAAAGAACTTTAAGTATCTTATTTTTGAGTGACATTTCTGGAGAGAGAGACTGATTGTTGAAAACCTTACAAAAGCAATGCCTTTTCCAAAATAGGAACTGGCGTCAGACTAAAAGCAATTTTTCAAAAAAAAATTGCTTCTTAAATTCATATTAATTATAAGTATATGTCAGAATATTTATGCTACAAGACCATGGAATTTAAAGCCACTATTGAATAATTTTAATCATTTATTTATTTAGAACATGGAGGCAGGACTTTCAGAGATGAGAAATGAGCTGCAGTCACGTGATGCCCTCTGGAGAGGGATGGAAATGGAATTCCAGCAGTTGCGTAAAGAATTAGTGAAAATTGAAGAATGTAAAAACATCCAAGAAAATCAAATGAAGTATGTATTTAAAAGACATCATTTACATTGTAAAGAATTTGTGAGCTAAATAACCTTTTTCTTCCCTTTGGTTTATGTTGTTTTTTTAAAAGATATTGTAGATTAGAAAATCAAATTCATGTTTGAATTAATATTTTAGTAATTTTATCTTATGAAATGGTAATCAGTAGCTACACTCTCATACAGTTTTCATGATGCCTAATTGTTTTAAAAAATTATTTTTTATGGTTTTATATGCTCATTTGATTAAAGGACAACCTTTCCTTTGGTGTAGGTACTCTAACACAGTTAAAAAAAAATACATTGATTAAAAAAACAGGACTCTCTAACATCCCCACCCTCCGATAACAATTTGTTTGATTTTTACAGCTAGGCCAGTAAATATGTGTTTTGCTGTAGCCATGTGGCATTATATGGCATGTGGGTTCACAAGTGATTTCAGGATTCTTACAGCAGACAGATGGTCCATAGATCTACCAACCTCCACCCTGGTTTAGGTGACCAAATCTCCTGCCTTTTCTGTAAGAGAAAAGCCCTTTCCTGGCTGAATGGTGAGGCAAAAACAATGTAAGCTTTGGCTCATGGCATTGTCTGCTCACTTCAAGGGTTTTTCTCATGCAGGGAACAATTTGACGCTCAATAATTATTATTAATTCTTTTTTATTTAAAGGCTTCAATCAGCCTGTGCACAATGTATTCAGGAACTGGAAAACAAAAAAGCAGAGCTATTAAAGTTGGAACAACACCAGGAAAGTCAGCAAAAAGAGCTAAAGAAGGTATTCCACATTTTTAAATATTTTGAAATCTTAGTTGTAATAGAGTTTGACTTTTTTAAGCATTAAGGCAAAATCATGATCTTGCTTATACAAATGCACTAAAGTGCATAGGAGAATAGCTGCATTTTCATAGGTAGGAAGGAAGCTTATATGTGTACTGTGTTCCCAGAAGCAATAGAACAGCTATACACTCAACACCATTGTATACTGAGCAAATACCAGAACTGGCCAAAACATGCAAATTGAGGCAGAGATCCATGTCAAAGGGGCACAGTCATTGAAATAACTGCCCTACACAGACCATTTAGTCCGAGACATAAGCTGCACTGACTGAATAGCTGGAGCAAGTTACCATGGGCACCTTGGAATACAATGCATATAACACAGCTCAGTGCAGGGCTTCTGTACCAAATGTGGCTGAGTTACTCTGTCTGGTGTGTAGGGGATGCCCCAACTTTTCTTCACACATGCAGTTTATACTATTGACCAGGGATGTGAGCAGCAGCATCTGCAACTGGGAGCAGTCTGGATAATCGCTGAAGCAGATTTATAGTGACTTTCACATGAAGTCATGATGTATCCCTTAGATGTTTATATCTAAATTTAATTGCTTTAAAATGTTTATATTTTTGTAATAAAATAAAAATATCATCAACTATTGATCATTTGCATTATTATGGGAAACTAATTAAAACAAATTCAGATGTAGTTTGGCTGGTTTTTGTTCTTGCTTCTAAATAATATGAGAATCTTCTGGTGTTGCATTATTTGTTACTGGCAGAAGGATTAGGTGACCAACAATCTCTTTACAGACACTCTGGAGTACCAGACAGAGGAAGGTTTTGCAGCAAATATTACCTTAAATGTTATGTATTATAGCAGCAGTAGCTGTCATAAAGTGACTTTGGTGGCAAATTTTTATTCTGTGATAGCTAATATTAATAAAAGCTCTGTTCCATAACACTGTTTAAGCTCTTTATTTCTGTGATTATTTCTCATAAGGAACTTCTGTCGGTTCATTTTGAGTGAAATGAGTGCTTTTAAGATAGCCTAAACTAATTTAGAGGTAAGGTAAATACATCTTAGTAAGTGACACCTTTCAATAGATTTATTTTGTCTTAAGGTATAATTATTAAAATTAATATTTTTATTTTATGCTTATTGTTTGTTTGTTGTTGTGAATTTAAATATTATTACCACCTTTGACACCAGGTAAATAGACAAATGAACTAAAGAATAAATTATGGATTGTGAAAAGATGCTGAATAAAGAAAAAAGTTAATTGCATTGAATCATAAAAACATTTTATTTTAAAATTGCCTTAAAATCACTGATATAGTTAGAAGAGTTGGTGTACTGGAAAAAGAGAGGAAAAAAATCACTAGTAGGTGATAAGTGATGCGATCTTATACACTACATAAACATTGTCTTTTGGGAACATATTTGCTACAGATAAGGGACCATCTTTATCATGAGGAGCAGTCCCGTAGCTCTGAGCAGGAAAGAATGAGGACAGAAATCTCTGACCTGACAGAAGAGCTTCATCAGAAGGAGATCACTATAGCAACTATCATGGAAAAAGCTACTCTTCTGGAAAGAAAGTTAAAAATGGAGTTAGAGATAAAAGAAAAATTGTTAGCAAAACAACAGGTATGCAAGCAAGCAAGAAAAAAATTAGACTAGGTCATTCTCCAGCTCATTACTGATAATGACATACATTATTTGCTAAAAAGAATAAAACCAATATTACATCTTCTGCTTTTGTTTTCATCAGCCTGCTATTATATTTAAGCTTTATGAAATAATAATACGAAAATAGAGCCAAAATGGTGCCAGAACAATAAAGGATCAGTAAATGTCAATTGTGCAACATTTAACTTTAATCTACAGTCCATTTTGATCATCAGTAGTGTAGTTACATTTAAGCACATAGAAGATCTTGAAAAATTCTAGGTTGGTTTTATTATACGTACTGTATCAGTAAAATTGTTCATTAGATTATCCAGAATCTTTGTCTAATTTTGACAGCTCTTTCTAACCTATTGATTAAAGAATATATATGAAATTGTTTGGAGAAGTGTATCAATTGTAAAGCTCGATTGTTAATCTTGCAGTACTGTAAATCATTGTAAACTTCAGTTTTAAAAACAAATAAGCTCCATCCCTTACTCACATATTTGAAAATATCTGGATAGTAGAAACATAACTTACCCAAACCCTTGAAATTTAGATGTGCTAATTTTTGCTTATGTAGGGAAATTAATGTGTCTTGTATTCAAGAAAAGCTTTCACTATATTAGTGTCACAATTCTCTATGAATGTTTTGAGTAAAGTATAAAATTTAACTTATACTGATCTATACTAAATGTTTTGTAGCTAATATTGTTAAGTTCGACTAAGAATTTAATTTTTCCCCAGTTGTCGGAAATGAGATATAAAGCTATCAGATCGGAAAACACACATTTGAAGAAGATGGTAGAAAATTTGGAGTCTAGAAGATACATGGTAATTTTTGTAGTTGTAAAATATACAAAGCAGTTATTTATGGTTGTTGTTGTAATGATCTCTGGGTTCACTGAATGACAAACCAGTGAATCAGAAAGGAATAAGATTTTAATAAAAGAAACTGGAGAGCTTCTGCATACAGCCATGTGGTATTCCCAATCCTGGCCTCTAGGGAAAATCTCCAAATTCCTACACTAAAAACATTGACTCTTATGAGGGAACATCTCCAAATCACAATCTTTCACTAAATATTGTGAAAGTTTGCCCCTCTTTGCTGCTCCCTGATATGCTGAGATACCACTGAGCCTGGCTGTTATGCCAACCTGCGCACCCTTTGTACCTGTCTTGCTGAGCCAAACTATTAAGCTTCCTCCAGCACACGGAGTTATGTTATAAACAAGAAATAACTTTATTAACTACAAAAGGTGAATTTTAAATGAATATAAGAGATAACAGACAGAACAAAGCAGATTACTGAGCAAATGAACCAAAGTACCCAAGCTAAGTTCAATATACTTAAGAATCATAGAATATTAGGGTTAGAAGAGACCTCAGGAGGTTATCTAGTCCAATCCCCTGCCCAAAGCAGGACCAACATCAACTAAATCATCCCAACCAGGGCTTTGTCAAGCTGGCCCTTAAAAACCTCTAAGGAAGGAGATTCTACCACCTCCCTAGGTAGTGCTTGACCATCCTCTAGTGAAATAGTGTTTCCTAATATCCAACCTAGATCTCCCCCACTGCAACTTGAGACCATTGCTTCTTGTTCTGTCATCTGCCATCATTGAGAACAGCCTAGCTCCATCCTCTTTGGAACACCTTTCAGGTAGTTGAAGGCTACTATCAAATCCCCCCTCACTCTTCTCTTCTGAAGACTAAATAACCCCAGTTCCTTCAGCCTCTCCTCGTAAGTCAATTACAAAATGTAATTTCTTACCCTAAGTGTTATTTTAGGCAGGTTGCAAAGTTTCCGTGATTCAGGGTTCCAGTTATATTTCTTTTCAGACAGGACTCCTGTCTCAGTCTGGACTTTCTCCCTGCCTCCCCTTCAGATGGCTTTAGTGGTCTTTCTTCTTGTGCAGACAGGCCATGGAGAGGAGTCCTGTTTGCTTTCCTCCCCACTCTTAAATAGGATTTACATAAGATAGGAATCCTTCATTTCCCAAACTTGACCCCCATTCCCTTCCAGTGGAAAGTTACAAGAAGTCCCACGTAATGTTTAGTATCAGGTGACAAGATCACCTGACCTAGTAATTTCACAGTTACATCCCCGAAGACCTCCCAGGAGGGAGAGAGATTAGAATGTTCATGTTTTTGTTGTGCCTTCCTGGTGGTTCATCAAATTTGATGGCTTGTCCTCTGATGGGTGTCTTCTCAGTACACACCCAGTTGTAATTGTTACTTAGGCCATATTTCTAACTTTAGATACAGAAATGAAACATGCATACAAATTGGATAGTCACATTCAGTAAATTATAACCTTTCCAATGATATTTTGCAAGTTCCATCTTGTATAAAGTACATTTCCATTATGTCATATCCATAACATAAGCATATTTACAAAAATTCTAAGGCATTCTAATTCAGCTTAATAGAGGAGCTTCCCAATTTATAAATATAAATATGTAGGTGCCTATATTGTTTTTCATTCATACACTTATTTTAAAGATTTATCAGTGAAATCTATAGACCTTTATCCCCTTTAAGAACCAGATGAATTTATTCATTAGTAGAAAACAAACATTATATGTAACTTTACTTACTAAAACTATGACCAACTATCATAAAAAGCTGCTTATTTTGAAGTATTTCCATCATGGATTTTCATTTGTGTTACATAAGAGACCAATTCTTTGATGTACTAAGCACCTCCAGTAGAATTTGGAGCTTCCTCAGTGTCTCTTAAAGTTAATGGGGGTTGAAGATGCTCAAAACTGTGAAGAAGGTGCTCAGCATTTTTCAGATTTTAGTCTTTAACTAGCTAGCTCTTTTGCACCTTTCCAATTCTTTCAACCCCCAAAATCTAACAAGAGCTTCTTTTTTGTACTAGTTGTAGTTTTGGTTGAATCAAAATGAGCTTTTGGACCTGCCAAACTAATTCATTTTACAGCAGCTTCAGTCTTTCAAAGTCACCTCTGAGGGTAGTGTTAGAATTGGATTTCAATCTCTAAACTCAGTTACCATTTTTTTTCTCTTGCATCTTTTTGAGCTCCAGAGGAGCCTGTTTGTTTATAAACAAATGTCTAAGAAGATTTCTCCAGTTTTTTATCAATAGTCTGACATGTACTTCTAGATGTTTTGCCTTTGACACCAATCTATTGCTACTATATATATTGTTTAAATTAATAGTCTGATTATGCCTTTTTGCATTTTTATTATTTTAGTGGGATATTACTTGAGGAAGAAATATAGTTAAATCAACTGCAAGCTTTTGCAGCAAAGGATTGCTTTCATGGCTTAGTTTTTCAAGGAGAGTAATTCAAATACACCAAACAATTTTACTACTCTACTGCCTTGAATGCATTGTTTGTGGAAAAATTCTAATTTAATTTCATTGTGTTTCAAAGGCTATTATTCCCTATATCCCATTTATGTGGCTCTTTTTTTCTAGAGGCACTTCTGCTGGTGTATCATTTACTATGAATGCTGTGTGATTACATATGGTAACTAAGTATTTAGCAAACAGTGTTTCCTCATGTTTCATGTTGAAAATATTAATTCTAGTTACAGTGAAAAAATGCCCATTTAATGATGATTTTATTTTCTTCCACAGACCATAGATTTATCTAACACAGAACATGAGAGTTACACAGCTTCCATTCATGAACTGGAGTGTGAGAATGAAAGGTTACGAATTAATCTTGCTAAATTGCAGAGTGATTCAGAAACATCAATATTGGCTACTCTGGATAGATATGGAGAAACAAAGCACACTAAGCAAACCCAATTAGAAATGCAAGAAAAGGAAGAGAGGTAAAATTTAAGTTGCAAAGATACATTAATTTTTCCATAAGCGTTTTGTAAGTGTCTTTTAAAAGCGTTCCCCCCCGAAGTCCTTACTCCGTTTTTGTTCATTTAAAACTCCCACTCAATACTCATTTAGTCCAATTAGTAAGCAAGTAAGGCTGCAGAATTTGGCCAGAATTTAAATTATTAAAACATCGGTTTATTATTTATAGATTATTTTTTTTGCTGTTTCTTCTCAAATCAGTAAAAATTTTGAAGATAACAAAATACGTTGGCACCTGATACTGGAGACCGATGGAAGCTAATGGGAATCTGCAGCTGTTTGATATTGCAGAATTGTACCCAATGGATATAAACTCTGGTTTCTGACTTGCAGGCAATATTATAATATAATAACATCAGAAATCTGGCATAATAAGTTTAGCAATAAATTAAGACTATAACTATCATTTTAGGGTTGATATCTAGGTTATACAAAAAATTCTCATTTTTGTTTGTCCACTGGTTATGGTGCAGGAACTCCAGTGTGTGCTAGGGTGCCTAACTGATGAGAACAGAGAATATCTAATTTTCATATACATTTATATGAATTTATTGTAAAAATATACACAACCATAATGTGTGTTTGTACCTCAATCTTCCTTGATAATATACTAATAGAAATATTTTTGTTTGTTCTGAGCAATAGAAATTGGCAGTTTATCAGCTTTGTCTTCACCCTGCAGTCACAGAGATAAGTGAGTCAGGAACACATTTTTATGACTCCAGAGGATACATTTGAATCTCTGGCACTAACCTGTGAATCTTATGTTGTTCAAATATGAGGGGAAATTATGGCTTCATTTACTTATTTAGATGTGTATATACACTAAAAAAGAACAAATATCCATTTGTTATGGGCAACCAGAACATAACTGAAATATCTATCTATAAAAGTACTGAAACATATCTAAAGTACAGCAGTACAATTTGGTATACACACTATCAGCAAATCAAGAAATTCAAAAACTTAAATCCCCCTCCAACAATTTCCCACTCTGACATTTCCTCCCCCAATATTGAATTTCTGTGAAAAGATGAGCTTTTCAGAATACCTTCATCATCACTATGTTCAGGCTACTTCGGGCCAACACATTTCATCCCAAACTGTTTGCCCAAAAAAAATATACATATAGTGGTGGAGTGGCCACTTACTGAACATCCTCTTATGGCCAGGGATTGCTTTACAAGAACCCTCTCCCTGTTAGCCCACTCTTTCAAGCCCCTTTAAGCACTACACACTGTCTTAGTTGTGGCTTACGGCACCCCTTTCTGGGTCTGGTTTAATATCAAATAAAGTTCATGCAATCCTCACAGTCCTGAATCACAGTGGGTCCCACACACAAAGTCCATAACCTTAATTTAACAGTTCATACTTGGGTCCCATTCTTGAGACACACCCAAAGCTCTTCCTCTGTCAATCTGCTCCACCCAAAGCCAGTAATCCTCTCTGGCTGGAGCTCACTCTTTTGGCCCTGGCTTCGCTTTGCATCAGAGCTTGGCTACACTTGCAAGTTATATATAGTGCAATAAAGCCACTCAGAGAGCTGTATCTTACTACCCGTCCACCCTGGCAAGACATGTAGAGTGCTCTGACCCTGCGGCTGGAGTGCTCCTGGTACTCCATCTCCGCGAGAGGATTAACGTTTTTTGCGTTCCTGCTGGAGCGCCGTGGTGCCAATGTGGATGCCTAATGCGCTCTGACTGGCCTCCAGAAGCATCCCACAGTGCCTGTTCTAAGCAACTCTGGTCATCTGGTTTGAACTCTACTGCCCTGCCTTCAGGTGACCAACCGTCAGACCTGCCCCTTAAATTCCCTGGAAATTTTGAAAATCCCCTTCCTGTTTTCTCAGCCAGGCATGGAGTGCCATCTTCCAGATTGCAATAGCCACCTGCTTTTCCACCATCAGGGCAGCTCTCAATCTTGTGTTCTTGCACCACAAGGTGGGGGCAAGTTCAGCACACAGTCCCATGAAAGTGGCTTTTCTAATCCAAAAGTTCTGCAGCCACTGCTCATCATCCCAGACTTGCATGACGATGTGATCCACCATTCAGTGCTTGTTTCCCAAGCCCAAAAATGGCGTTCCGCTATGGAGAGCATGTCCGTGAATGACACAAGCAATTTCATGTCGTATGCATTACTTGACTCAGTATCATCATCGAACTCCTCACTGTCATTTTGGATCTTAAGGAGTAGCTTGAATGCTAAACGTGACATTCAGCAAGACTCGTCAGCATGTTGCTCAGCAGTTCGGGCTCCGTTACTGCAGACAGAAGGGGAAGACAGGGCACGCCACAGAGAAACAATTGAAAGATGGCGCCAAATGTGGATGGAAACACAGGGATTGCTGGGATGTGAAGAGATGCATCATGGGGTGTTGGGACAGGATCCAGAATGTCCTGCACCCACACCCCCATCCCACAAGCCACAGTGCCAGAATGAAAAGAAGTGCTCTGTGGGATAGCTCCCCATAATGCACTGCTCCCAACGCCACTTCAACTGCCAGTGCGCTTGCAGCTATCAGTGTGGACAGACTGAAGCGCTTTTCCTAGTGCGCTCTCTGAAGGCTGGTTTAACCCAAAGCGCTCTACATCTGCAAGTGTAGCAGGGCTCTTCTCTCTTCCAGCCAATCAGGAAGAGCTCTCTGGAGTAGAGCGATATATACATTGCATTCTGTCTCAGATGAAGAGAGACACTAAGGGCTTGTCTACACAACACGAGACTGAGAGCGGCCCTGACAGTGAAGAAGTGGTGGCTATTGCAATCTGAAAGCTGGCAACTCCAGACAGCTACTGATCAGTCGCTAACCAGTTTGGAGTGGGAAAGTTGACCCGTTGGAATCATGTTGATGGAGGTTCGCAGGGCTATTAATCGCATCCTGCTCAAAAGAACTGTGACTCTGGGTAACGTGCATGACATTGTGGCTGGCTTTGCACAAATGGGTTTCCCTAACTACGGAGGGGCGATAGATGGGACGCATATTCCTATTCTGGCAACAGACCACCTAGCCTTCGAGTAGGTTAACCGAAAGGGGAGTTTCTCTGTGGTTCTCCAGGTGCTTGTGGATCACTGTGGGCGTTTCATTGACATTAATGCAGCCTGGCCCAGAAGGGTGCATGACACACACATCTTTCAGAACACTGGCCTGTTCAAGAAGCTGCAAGCTGGGACTTTTTTCCCAGGCCAGAGGATCACATTAGGGGAAGTTGAAATGCCCATTGTGATCCTTGGAGACCCCCATTAGCCTTTAATGCTGTGGCTCATGAAATCCTACACAGGGAGCCTGGACAGCAGCCAGGAACGGTTCAACTGCAGGCTGAGCCGGTGCCGAATGACTGTGGAGTGTGATTTTGGCCATTTGAAGAGCCACTGGCGTTCTCTTTATGGGAAGCTGGATTTGGCCGAAAACAGTATCCCCACAGTTATATCCACGTGCTGTACCCTTCATAATATTTATGAAGGAAAGGATGAAAGCTTCACTCAGGCATGGGCCTCAGAGGTTTGACATCTGGAGGCTGAATTTGCACAGCCAGAGAGTAGAGCTATTAGAGGAGCACTTCTGGAGGCCAGTCGGAGCGCATTAGGCATCCACACTGGCGCCATGGCGCACCAGCAGGAGCGCAACAAACGTTAATCCTCTCGCAGAGGTGGAGTACCAGGTGCACTCCAGCTGCGGGGTCAGAGCCCTCGACGTATCTTGCCAGTGTGGATGGGTAGTAAGGTATAGCGGTCTGGGTGGCTTTATTGCACTATAACTTGCAAGTGTAGCCAAGTCCTGAGTAGAACCTACAAGGAACAGCGATTGTCCTACTCTGGGACCTCTGCATTGCCAGGCTCAGCTTGCCCTGTTTCTCCCTCTCTTTCTCTCCCCCATCTCTGTCTTCTTGCACTGCCTTCCTATGTTTCTGTTATCAGGGGCCAATTGAATGTTTACCCCACCCAGCCCATCACCCTGATTAGATAATTACTCCCATTCAGCTTCTCCTGGGGCACTAATTAGCCTCCAAGTGATCAGATCAGATAGGCTCACCTATTTACTCCCCGAAGAAAGACTTTCTTAGTATGCTGAATGATTCATATGTCAACATACATTACTGTATCAAGTAGCTTGCAGTATTGTGCAGGATCTGGCTATAAAATATTAAAATAACCTATAGCTCTCCAACTGCAAAACACCCATATTTATTAGTCAAATAAAGGTCATGTTAACAACAATTCTTTGTTGTTTACATTTGTGAGAGATAATGCTGTCCACTTCTTGTTTACAATGTCATCTGAAAGTGAAAACAGGTATTGGCGTGGCATTGTTGTAGCCAGTGTTGCAAGGTATTTGTATGCCAGAAATGCTAACCATTCATATGACCCTTCATACTTCAGCCACTAGAAAGGCAATTCCTTAAGGTATGGTAGGCAATTTGTTAACAAGACAATGTGTTCATCCCTAATAAGTTTTACAAGTACTCAATGCAAAGAAATTTTTGCTGTTAAGGCCTTTGTAGCAGAAGTGAAGTATTGGTGAGTCCTGACCATCAAAAGATACCTAGCTCTCAAGAGGGCCTTACTCTCTCTGCCTAAATTCAGGCATAAGCTGGTCATCCATGTACAAGGCAAGTAATTTTTTAATGGCTTATTCCCAGCTGGTATCTGGTCCTTTCCTACTCCTGGGACAGCATGTGGGTATCATTATAGCAGTAGGGATTGACAATGCTCACAGGCCTTTTGCAGTTGGATAGTTACATAATATAGCTAAAAGAACAAGGAGTACTTGTGGCACCTTAGAGACTAACACATTTATTTGGACATAAGCTTTCGTGGGCTAAACCCAACTTCATCAGGTGCATGCAGTGGAAGATACAGGAGGAAGATAGATACATAGAGAGAGAAAATGAAAAGATGGGGGTTGCCATACCAACTCTAAGAAACTAATCAGTTAAGGTGGGCTATTATCAGCTGGAGGAAAAAATACTTTTGCAGTGATGATCAGGATGGCCCATTTCAAACAGTTAACAAGAAGGTGTGAGTAACAGTAGTGGAAAACTTAGCATGGGGAAATAGTTTTCAGTTTGTGTGATGACCCAGCCACTCCCAGTCTTTATTCAAGCCTAATTTAATGGTGTCCAGTTTGCAAATTAATTCTGCAGTTTCTTGTTGGAGTCTGTTTCCGAAGTTTTTTTGTCGAATAATTGTCACTTTTAGGAGTGTTATTGAGTGACCAAAGAGATTGAAGTGTTCTCCTACTGGCTTTTGAATGTTATGATTCCTGATGTCAGATTTATGTCCATTTATTCTTTTGCATAGAGACTGTCCGGTTTGGCCAATGTACATGGCAGAGGGGCATTGTTGGCACATGATGGCATATATGGCATTGGGAGATCTTGGATACAGGAGAAGGTGGGATGCTGTGACACTTCCCAGGGTTGTGAGGCACCTTGCTAACTGTTGCCCTTAGTGGGAGGAAACCTTGTTTGTGTCTATCAGGGTTCAATTCCCTGACTCCACCAGCTACAGGCAAAAAAAGCACTCCCCTCTCAGCCAACGAAGGCATGGCTGTCCCTCACCGGCCAAGCAAGAGGCACACTCCAATCCCCCAAAACTCTTCATGGAGAGACAAGCCCTACACTCACAGAATTCAGAGATACACTGCTCCCAGTCCAATAGCACATCCTAGCTTACCAGATTCACCTCTGTTCAACTCACAGCACTTAGATGTGTTACAGGGAAAACAAATAAAGTCTATTTATCTAGAAGAAGCAAGTAGAATTTTTAACTAAGACATTCTCCTGTCTCTTAAGGAAAGCTCATCGAAGTTTTTCTCCTAGTGTTGAACAACCAGACTGGTTGTGATCTTCCATCCATAAGACCAGCCAGCTAGAAGCATGTCCCCTTAGGAGAAGGGTATCTGGATATAGCTTTGAACCCCGGAAATAGTTCCAGCCATCCATTGTCTTCACTTGTAAACAGGACAACCCCTGCTGCTTGTTTTTGCCTGTAATAAATCTCCTGGAGAGAGTCTTCAATCACTTGATTAGCATTTTGCTCAGACTGTAAAAATGTGTTCATTATGAAGTATAGGATACTTAGTTTACATATAGCCAGACAGGTAGATAAGCATTTCCTGCCTAAAGGAAAATTGTTTATCACCTTAAGAGCATAAGTTTCAGTATAGATATTTAACTGCTTACATATTATCCATACAGACATTTTGCCATGTGTGACACAGACTTTCAGCAGAGATGTTACATGACACCCTTTGACAAACTGTTATTTGGAGACCAGACCCAGGGAATCACTATAACTCTATGCAATCCTGTGCCCTCTACCAGTGGGCACCACAAGGTCCCTGAGTCAGAGGCACATTTACATAAGATCTCTGGCTCTCTTCACATACACAACAACTCCTGTGGGATGTCAGGTTTTATTACTATTACATTGCCAGAAGTGCCCATGGCAGAGCTCAAAAGGCCTCAGAATTTTTTTGCTGCATAAATTCCTTTGTTACAGAATGTCAGTTATGGAATTAAACTCTAGCTATGCATGGATGGATTTCTTTATTGTCATAATCATATCAATAGTTTCACAATAAATCTACATCAATTACCTTTTATCTTATTTTTTTTTTGCATTTGATAATATCAATTACCCCATTCAATACATCTGAGTCAAATTGTTACCCCTTTCTGGATGACTGTAGGAATTTGATAAGAAATAATGCCCTAGAAATCTTTTACTAGCATTTTGTATTGTTTAGATACACAAACAGCTGAATATAGAATATTTTAACTGATTTTTTTAAACTTTGTTGTGTATTCTGTTTGTATTCTTTTGCGGCTCATGTTTCCAAAATAGTACGGGCTATGGTAATACTGCCTGATAAAACAACACAGTGGGGGGATATACAAACCAACATGAGAGGTAAACTGCTCTGCAGGAGATTATCTTAATAAGCAGTTAGAACTACAACTCATGCTGCAGAGCCTTGTGTCCTGCCAGTTTCATTTGTTGGAAGTTTCATTAAATGCATTTTAATGCCTTGTCTGATTTTGGTGTTCTTCAGTGACCTGATTTTTAAAAGAAACAGCATTTCAGATGTGCTGAATGAATTATCACGTTAAACTCACTGTTAAGGGGGAAATAGTGAGAGATGCAAAGAGATTGTGAATTCAGACTCAGAAAAAAATCATATTGTAGATATATCTATAATTCTCAATTCCTTTTAGCCAGTGAAGAACTGAATTATCCCAAAATATATAATAAACATTAAAATGAAAATTAAAAGAAAATTAACGTATTTAATTAAAAGAAAAATAAAGTACTTACATACTTTATGCAGTACAGCAAAGTAAAAATGAACTGAAAGATAAAAATTGTGATTTTACCAATTTGAAGAACCTGCGCAATAGCAAAATTCCAGGAAGTAAAGATCTGAATAGTTTCCAGCCAAAGATTTTTATAAGGTTTACATTTTTTGAACCTGTATATTTAATTCTTGGCTATTTCTACTTTCTAAAAGTTATTCTAGTGCAATATAATAATAAATTTGTCTAATTATCTTCTTATATTCTTCAGCCTAAAATTTCTTTTTCAAAGTGAATGTATTGTTGCTATTTTTAATCATAACATTTACGATATATTGTTTCTGGTTGCACAAACTGTATGCTAGGCACGGTACACATAAAAGGAGGTATGGTTATTCCTTAAAACAGCTTCAAATATTTTTTGAATTTTAATCTTTTACTTGTTGCTCAGGAGAATCTTAGTATTCGAGGCAGTGGAAGAACCCAGGTACTTTATAGAACTTTTATTTTATAACCATCTGAGATCTGTTAAATGTTGTTCCAAACCAGGGGTGGGTCAATTCTTTGGCCCGAGGGCCAAATAAAAGTTCAAAATTATATGGAGGGCCGGGTAGGGAAGGCTGTGCCTCCCTAAACAGCCCAACTGCCCACCTCAAAACCCCCAACCCATCCAACTGCAACCCTGCTCCTTGCCCCCGATCGCCCCTCCAGAGACCCTCCCCACCCTAACTGCCCCCCCAGGACCTCACCCCCTATTTAAGCCCCCCCCACTCCTTGTCCCCTGACTACCCCCTCCAGAGACCCTCCACCCCCCTATCCAGCCCCTGCTCCCTATTCCCTAATTACCCCAACCCCTAGCCACACCCCTGCCCCCTCATTGGCCCCCTGGGACTCCCACACCCTATCCAACGCCCCCATTCCCCATCCCCTGACCGCCCCCAAGACCCTCTGCCCCTTATCCAACCCCATGCCCCGTCCCCTGAGACCCTCTGCCCCTTATCCAATCCCCTGCCCCATCCCCTGACTGCCCCTTATCCAACTTCCCACCCCTGTGCCCCATCCCCTGACCACCCCCTGAGACCCTCTGCCCTTTATCCAAACCTCCCTCCGGCCCCAGCCCCCTTACCATGCCGCTCAGAACAGTGTCTCTGGCTGGAACCAGACATGCAGCCTTCCCCCCTCTGCCCCACCAAGTGCTGCTCATGCGGCACGCTGAAGCTGCGGCGGGGGGGAGGGGGAGGGGGAGCTAGCCTCCCCAGCGAGGAGCTTAGGGGCCCGTTAGGAGGGGCCTGTGAACTGCCTGTGGGCCAAAGTTTGCCCACCCCTGTTCCAAACTGTGAGTGCTGATCTTTCTCTCATAATGGAAATCTAAAAAGTACCTGTGAATAAAATATAACTTTAATTCTAATTAGCATTGTTAAGCACTTCAAAGTGAGACCCTCTCCAAATCTTGCTAAAATTTAGATATATACCTACAGAGTTTCCCTTCATCCATTAATCTTGTAATTTGACCAAAAAAACAATCCAATTTTTCTGGCATGATTTGCTCTTTATGGTTCCATTACCATTCCATTACCTGATTTACGAGGTGGGAGGGGGAATCCACTAATTGTTTCTCAGTTTTATTAGGGATTAAAGTTAGCTTTAATGGACAGTGATTGCCAGGCTATGCTGGTTTTTTGAAGATGAAGACTACTCACAAACACACCACTGTATACTATTCAAAGTTATTGTGATGTAATTTGGGAAACTTTGAGTAAGAAATGTGTTCCGCTTTTTATAAGATACTTAAATATTCATTGGGTCAGAGAGAGAAAAACTCTATAACCCAGTGAGTGGGGTAATCACCTGGGAGACCCAGGTTCCAATCCCTTGCTCCAATCAATATTTTAGTATTTTATACAAAGTGGAACAGCCTCTATAGGAGAGAGAGAGAGAGAGCAATGCCCACTGCTAAATATGCTGTAACCTATTGGTTACTGAACTTATCTCAGAAGTGGAAGATCTGGCTTTCTTCAAGTCTCTGCTCCAATCAGGCAGAATGGGTACTTGAATCTGAGTCTCCCATTTTCTAGATGAGTGTGCTAACCATTTGGATTTTAGCAAATAAAGTGGATAGCTCCTCCTCATTTTTTTGTGGGAAAAGGTCTGATCTGGCTTAGGCACCTAATTGCAGGAGAGAGCTCATGGTTGTGAATCCTGAATGCACATGGGCACTTCCCTCCAGCCCAGCGCAAAGGTAAGTGACTAACTCCCTTTGAGAAATAGGGCTTAGGCCACACCCTTCTCGGTGACATTTCCTACTGGCTAGCTTAGGCAGCTCCCTGCTCAGCCTGCTAGTTTATGTAAATCCTTTTCTTAGATGTCTCATTCTTCCCATGCATTTATGGTAGCTTGTGCACCTAACTCAGAGCTGAGGATTCCAGTAGGTGGCAGGATGCCTAAAAGTTAGATGTTGAGGATGTATCTACACCAGGCCTGCACAACATGCGGCCCGGGGCCCACATGCGGCCCGCAGGGGCTCACTGTGCGGCCCGCGGAGGGTGAATAGGAGTGGGGCAAGGCAATTGGTGGGGTGGAGGGAAGCGGATAGGGCGGGGCTTTTCGGCCCGCAGCTGGGTTTTTTTGCAGTAATATGGCCCTCGCTGCTTTCCGAGTTGTGCAGGCCTGATCTACACTGTAATGAGAGACGCATGACACCAAGTCTTAGAGCCCAGGTCAATTTACTCAGGCTTGCAAGGCTTGGGTTGCAGAGTTAAAAATGGCAATATAGACATTCTGACTTAAGCTAGAGCCCAGGCTCTGACAGCCAGCAAGGTGGTAGGGTCTCAGAGCCTGGGCTCCAGTCCAAGCAGGGATGGCCTACACTGCTATTTTTAGCTTCTCATTCAAAGTCCCATCAATTGACCCAGGCTCTGGGAATTGGTGCCATGGGTTTTTCTCTGCACTATAGACATACCCTATAATGCTCAGTCTAAGTTCTTACTGTGCATCTAGAGTTTAGGAGACTAAGGGCCATATTTTCAAAAGTATTTAGGAACTTAAAGATGCAGAATAGCCCTCTAGGACCATATTTTCAAAAATATTTAGACACATGAAGATTCAGATAGACCTAAGAACTGCCATCCTGAGTCCGCCCAATGGTCCACCTATCCCCGTATAATGTCTCTGACAATGGCCAGTACCACTGCTTCATTTGGGGGAATGCACAGAACAAGGCAATTTTTGAGAGATCTACCCGTCTTTTCCTCCCAGCTTCGGTCAGTCAGAGGTTTAGGGTGGCCCCCAAGCATGCGGACTGTGACAGGGCTTAGGTGATCAGGCTAGTGCTCTTCCAAGGTGCACAGTAGAGGGTATCACAAGGGCCATTTGCATAACCTCCTTCCAGTAGGGTCAAGGCATCAAAAGCTGATTCCAAACCTCCTCGGTTTCTCAGTCCTTCTCTGTGCGATATAGATGGTGGCCCTGAATCTCAAAGTGTGGAAATAGTCCAATTTGATGGGATTTGACAGATTTCCCATTCATTGCTGCCACATGGGTGTATGCTCAGCTCATTGTGTTGTCTGCCTGTTGCTCTTCCATAAAGTTGAGTAACTAAATCCAAATCTCCAACTCAGGTAATGGAGGCAGCGCCTCATCTGGTTGGGATGAGGCCTGGTCTTGCTGGGCTGGCTCTGAAGAGTAGGAAGTCCTCTCAATAGCAGGTATAGCATGGCAGGGCAAGCTGAACCCAAAGGTTTTCTTTAACCCTTGCTATGCCGGTTGGTAGTTTCTCTGCTTCATCACAGGGACATATACTGAAACTATCCTCCTTGAATATATCTAAGTCTTTTTTGAACACAGTTATACTTTTAGCCATCACTTTTGGCAGTGATTTCCACAGATATAGGCTTTAGGCACTTTTGTGGTGTTAGAGGCAATGGAATAATCCAGTGGGCATATAGACCTGTGGTATTTTTTTATAACCATAACATCTCAGAATAGAAATCTAAACAAATCTAAATTAATACTTCAGAATAAAATAAAACTTATTCTAATTAACAATGTTAAGCACTTGGAAGTATGACCAAGTTTGACATTATAGAACAATTTTTTGGCTACTTGTTTGTGCCCCACTTTCACTAGAATTTCAAAATGCAAAGGACGTGGCCAGTGGGTGACATGAGCACCTTTCCCTGATAGGTTTGTAACTGAGGTCACTTTAGTTAGCATGCCAACAAACAGGGATGAAGGAAACTCTGAAGTAGCACCTGTTTATGCCTGTGTGTTGGTACTGTGCAGTGTCAGTTTTGAAGGCACCAGAACTCTGTAGTTGTTGCACATGGAAATAGAGAACATATTTGCATGAGCTAAGAGATTTAGAGCTTCTGTAGCTGGCCAAAGCATTCTCAGGTCATGAAGCTACTAGGATATGTGATGGGTCTTTAACTGGTAACTCTTGGGTCTGGTTTTCAAGAAGTAAAGGGCCCAGGTATTTCCAGTTTAAAGTCTAATTTACATACTCAGTTGTCATAAATGCATGCATAAACTATTTAAAAATGTTTACAGATATGATAATTGTCCATGCAGATCAAATGTACAAATTCCATGTGTATTTTGTATGCATATTAACATACCAGGCTTTTTGAAAATTGGGTCATTATATGCTTCTAATTCTGTGCTCCCAAACAAGGAACTATATCAACATTTTCCCAGACAACTGCAGTTAAATTTTCAATCATCAGATGTACACAGATGAACCAGACAATTGTTGCTGGTTTATTTTGAGGCTAGGACATGTTTTATTTTATTGTGAACATAAACTATGTTATTTCTGATTTAATTTGCTCTTCTGCAAATTACAGAAATACATAATTTCAAATAACTAATTACAAATAACATAAACTACGTTATTTCTGATTTAATTTGCTCTTCTTTAATTTGCTGTTTCCATGGTAATTATGACATTGGAGAAAGGGCAAAAATATATATTTTTAGATAGTAAAAATAGAAACATGTGGTGCTGCTGGTGGATTTCTTATTTTTAAGTAGTAATTTCCAGATGCCATGCTGGATTTTTTTGTTTTGTGTAGGGGGGTTTGTCTGTTTGTTTTTGCTATTTATATGCATAATTCTGGAAATGTTTGCATAATGAAAAAGGAGCCTTCATTCAAGCGTAGTCTTTAATGCTTTCAGCCATACCACCATGATCTATACTTCCACCAGAAGCCCAGAGATGAGCCTGGTCAGTAGCTGAATGTGAGACCCCCCAACAGGGAAATCCAGGATGTTGCAGGAAGTGATATTAGTCATTTAGGAGGTGGCATTCTTCTCTGTTGGTTTTTAACCAATGTCTGAATGTACACTACTGTCTTTCAGCTGAGACATAAAACCAAAGTATGACCATTTGTGGGCATTAAAGATCACTTGGTTCTATTTCTTATGAGTCGAAATGTTAACCCTGGAAAACAGTTTAGGGCCTTGATCCAGTATTATTGAAGTCACTAGGAATCTTGTAATTGATTTCAATGGGAACAGTATCCAGCTAAAAATTACAGTTTGCGTTATTACATTTTGCCTGTAAATTTCCCTTGCAGTTTCAGTTAGATGGGAGTTACTTTGTGTCCACATCAATGAAGTTATTCCTGTGTTGTATGTATATATATTAATGATTCCATCCTAGGCCAAATGATAATACAAATAATTAGCAAAATGCAAAAACTTGATAAATGATTAACCTGCATCCTTTGAGAATTTGACTTGCCTGTTTAAACAAATAGTCATGTTTTCACAAATTTTCAGATCTTTTCATGCCTTTAATCTTGTATTAAAATTAGAATTCTGGTTTTACACATTATGGTAGATTGAATTGGCAGAAATGTAAGGTCAAAATAATCAAACATTAATGTCTAAAGTTAGGCTACAAAATCCATAATAAGGCACCTAAATATAGGTGGCCTGTTTTTCAAAGATAATGAGCAGCATAGGTCCATTGACTTCAGTGGAGACTTGGGTTGCTAAGCACTTTTGGAAAATTAGGCCACCTATATTTAGGTATGTAAATATATATATATATTACTATCTTAAAAATATTATAACTGTGGACACGCAGGTTTGGAAATGTGGGCCTTTGTGAAGTATATTTCAATATAAATCAGTAATAACTATTATTAAATACATAGAGAATCAGGTTTGAAAAAACAGATCACAGAGACCTTTGCTGTGGGCTTTTAGAGGAAATTACTTTCAAAAAGGTCAAAACACAAAATGAGCAATCCCATGTTTTTATTATTCATGCCAGCTCTCTTCACCGTGGCAGCTTCTTCACTGTGCCCTTACTCCAACAGTGGACTATATGGACTTTAAAATGGTGGGCTGGGGAGGATTTAGTCTGTGCTCCAAAGAGCAAACTGTATCTATACAGTAACCAGCAAAGAGTAAAGTGGAAAATTCTGCTAAAGGTAGAGTAAACATTAGATGACTGTGGGTGTCTTACTTTCAGAGTATCTCATCTTGGAGTGGATAATAATTACAGCATTCCACTTGTACTGCACCTGAGTATTACATTTTGATTATTTTAATCCCCACTTCATTTGTAATTAGAGAAGATATTCTTCATTACTTCTATGAAGTGGCCTTTACATAGTCCCACTTGTGGGATGCTCCCTGCCCCCACAACTCCGGCACCAGTAAACTTGTATTAAAAAAGTATTTTAAAAGTTCCCAGTATTACTGCAGAGACGCTGCCTCACGGGATCAAATATTCAAAATGAGATTATACAAAGGCTGCGTGGTCCCTAACTGTATCAGTTCTGTCCTTTCTTCACATAGCTATGGAACAGGGATCTTCACTCCTTGCTTGGAGATTATTTTTTTAAACCAATTACCCTTGTACCGGCTAATGTTGTGCTCTTTTGAACACTTGTCAGGTTTTACCACAGAGATGTCTGTATTTCGGTGACAGATAACATAATGATTGTCAAAGTTTGTATACTAGCATATTATATTATGGGATCCTTTGGGATTTAAGTTGGTATACAAATTTAGGATTACTATACTTAATATTATATAGTTAATAATATAATATTAAAGTAGGTATTGAGTACTCCATGTTACCTACAAAAGCAGAACCCTTCTTTGTAATAAGCTCCAACTTTAATACAATAGAAAATTTTACCACTACAAAAAGTATTCTAAGAAAAAAACCTTCTATAAGATTTTACTGTTTGTCCTATAATTACAACTGGAAATTATTCTAATTAAGAAAGCATGTGTATAAGTAAGAATAAATCAAAACAGCATGCTATTTCTCAATTTTTTTTTAGCAGTTACACAGCTACCAGGAGAATTTGTTTGCATTGGGTAGCAAATAGATTTCTTTTCTTATACAACAGTTAATTACAATAGCTGTTACTTGACTGAGCTTCAGGTAAATAAAAAACATGATTTCACATTTACTATGGATTACACAGTCAATAGGGTCCAAAGATTATGGAGCACCATAATAGTGTACTTGAAGGATTCTTGAATCAGCTTGAAGTTCTTCAGTTATTATTGTTAGAGAAAGAAATACCTGTTCAGTTTAAATACATATTTAATGTTTCTTCTTTTCTCATTTTTGTTTTGACCCTGTGCTCATTGAAGTCAATGTCAAAGCTTCCTATTGAGTTTAATGGAGCAGGATCAGGGGCTCCACATGCTAAAGCTTTAATCTGATTTATTAAAAAAGTGTCAGTTCTAAATCCTAGGTACCTGCATGTATTTACATCCATACAATATTTGAATGGATCAAAATCCACTAACCAAAACATCATAAATAAAGTCTCCCCTTCCTATCTCTTACAATGAGCTACAATATGAGAGTGTATCAGTTAAAGCATGAGAAAATATAGATGTTAGCAGGACTGTGCCAGCCCAAGGTGTGAAATAAATTTCAGAGATTTCATTCGCTGAAAGTGCCATGCCCAATACTGTTTTAAGCTGATTTAAATTTATCCATCATGGAACTCATACATGAAGCAGTTTGAAAAGCAAAGAGGACAAAATTATATTAACAGAAACCATGACCTAACCATTATATTTCATAGTTTAACTGGTCTTCATATTTTGAAAACATTATTTTTATTATTTTAGAACTTTCCAAAAAGAAATTGAATGGCAAATGAAACCTATGCAACCCACTAGCTTTGAACTCTACAAAAACCAAAATCTTACTCTACATGGTCAAGGTGATATCATTGGTACTAAAAGTGGCAGCAGTTTACCACCTCAGAGACTTAGCAGAGATCATGACCAGAAACTAGATGGTAAATCTCCGTCACCACCGATGTTATGTCCTTCACACTACAACAGTCCATTTCCTGAAAAGCACAGCTGTGATGTTTTACTGAACCATGTGTACAGTGTGGAAGAAGTCAACCCAATGGTGAGTAATTATTTTACTTTAAACACAGAGGTGGCCAAAGTTCATTCTATAGGCCAAATGTGATTCATGGAGTCCTATAATATAGTTTACACTTGCTGTTATGGTATATTTCATGCTGAGCCATACCTCAGCATTAATGATAATGGTGGTTATCATCCACTATTATGAAAATGAGGTGTGAGCTTCAGGCTTTTAGCAAGTTGCCAATATGGCCTTCAGCTGAGGCACCCTGCTTTAACAACTCTGTCAGAGTAAATTCATAACAACTCTAATAAGTACCCTACTGTGCTGTTAGAACAATAAAATTTCTTTAGATTAATGGATAAAATTAAACGAATCTGTGTACCTGTTATTCTAGGTGCAAACTATTCTATCCAAACATGAAGGAGAAAATCCCGAATGTTGTAATCTTTATTTTTCTTAAAGAGAAAGAGTAAAATTATAGCATTCTTGGTCCTTTCCATTTCACTCTTCACAGTGGGGTGTTACCCCTCTCCATGGCAACTGGGGGCAGACCACATCTTTGCTGCAAGCCTGGGTTTAGAACTGCCAATCAACAGGGCTTGCCTTACCATGAGGCAAACTGAGGCAGCTGCCTTAGGTACCACATTGGGGTGGAGGTGGCACCACTGGGACCCAGAGTGTAGATAATTGTGTCTGCTGCTGGTGCATATGTATTCTCTCCGCTCTAGATGCACAGAGATGGTAGAGTGCTGTGCTAGAGGAAGGAAGGCACAAGAGACCTTTCAAAATTTTGACCCAAGCGAGGGGGCATGGGGTGTCATTTGAGCTCCCCACCTCAGGTGCCAAAATGTTGTGAGCCAGCCCTGCCAATCAAGAAGAATTACCCAGAATTCTCTGCCACCAAACTGCACATGCTGCAGACTCAGGGAAGGAGGGAGAGTGTAAGCGAGTGTGAATTTGTTTTTCTTCATTGACTTTACATTTTTGTCCTCAACATTGTTAAATGGGAAAAAAAATAATCTTTTGGCTCTCTGAAGTGGGTTTGAAGGACAGCACCTCTCCCCCGACAGTAAATGGCAGATAAGGACAACAGGCCAAAGGGAAATTAACTAGGGTGACCAGACAGCAAATGTGAAAAATGGGGACACAGGGTGGGGGGTAATAGGAGCCTATATAAGAAAAAGACCCCAAAATCAGGACTATCCCTATAAAATCAGGACATCTTGTCACCCTAAAACTAGGCCCCGGCCAGTCCATGGGCTAGGTCCACGTTCTGACAACTGAGCAGACCCTTTGGAAGCTGTCTTCATTGAAACCAGGCCAGTATCTGTGACATGGGTCATAGAGTAATTTTTTCAAAGCCCATCCCAGCCCTCACACCGCATCCTCCCGTAGTCATAGGGCCCCTGTTTCTGCAAATTGTAGAGCAAGGAGGAAAGGTTCACTGGAGCCTTCTGACTCTTGTTGGAGGGCACGTTTTCCCCATAGAAACCAGGAGGAAAAATTTCTGCTCCCAGCCAGCCTGTAGGCAAGGTCTATACCAAGGTGCTTGAGAAGACCACAAAATAATGCCCTCTTCCTACAAGCAATTTTACCTGTAAGACCTCAACTGCCATGAAAAGTTAGATTAAATGACCCTTGTGATCCTGTCTAATCTTATGGTTCTATGCCAGCTTCTGTGACCTTTCTGCTACCAATGAGTAATTTGCCTTCAATGACTCAAGCTCAGTCCTCATTTTGTGCTGTCAGCCCCTAGTCAGCACAGATTCAGCAGCAGGTAGCCTGGGGGTGAAGTGATTCAAATCCTCTACCCTGGTAGCTAGGCCTTCCTCTTCTCCCCTTCCAACCTCCAAGGGTCCCACAGGAGGTCATAAAATGGCCACTATTTTCCATAAGGTGATATGCAGGATACATGCCTATAGACTTTCCTTACAATCTCCCAGGAATAGCACTCTCCCCTTCATGAGGCCCCTCCCACCTTTTCCCACGGATTTTTTTAACCCAGGGACTAGTGACTGGCAAATAGAGGCTGGGCACACCATCCTTAAGAGCTAATAGCCATTGATGGACCTATCCTCCACGAACTTTTCTAGTTCTTTTTGAACCCTGTTGTAGTCTTGGCCTTCACAACATCCTCTGGCAAGGAGTTCCACAGGTAGACTGTGCATTGTGTGAAAAAATACTTCCTTTTGTTTATTTTAAACCTGCTACCTATTAATTTCATTTGGTGACCTGGAGTTTGTGTGTTATGATAAGGAGTAAATAAACCTCCTTATTAACTTTCTCCACACCAGTCATGATTTTACTGGCCTCTATCATATGCCCTCTTAGTCATCTCTTTTCCAAGCTGAAAAGTCCCAGTTTTGCCTTATATGGCAGCTGTTCCATATCCCTAGTAATTTTTGTTGCCCTTTTCTGAACCTTTTCTAATATATCCTTTTTGAGATGGGGCAACCACATCTGCACACAGTTTTCAAGATGTGGATGTACCATGGATTTATATAGAGACAATATGATATTTTCTGTCTTATCTATTCCTTTCTTAATGATTCCCAACATTCTGTTTGCTTTTTTGACTGCTGCTGAACATTGAGTGGATGTTTTCAGAGGACTATCCACAAGGACTCCAAGATCTCTGTCTTGAGTGGTAACAGCCGATATAGACCCCCATGATTTTATATGTATAGCTGGGACACTGTTTTCCAGTGTGCATTACTTTGCATTTATCAACACTGAATTAATTTCATCTGCCATTTTGTTGCCCAGTCACGCACTTGTGAAAGATCCTTCTGCAGCTCTTCACAGTCTGCCTGTGCCTTAACTATCTTGAGTAGTTTTGTGTCATCTGACAATTTTGCCACCTCATTGTTTACCCATTTTTCCAGATGATTTATTAGTATATTGAATAGGACTGGACCCAGTACAGACTCCTGGGAGACACAACTATTTACCTTCTCCATTCTGAAAACTGACCATTTATTCCTACCCTTTGTTTCCTATCTTAACTGGTTACCAGTCCATGAGAGGACCTTCCCTCTTATCCCATGACAGCTTACTTTGCTTAAGAGTCATTGTTGAGGGACCTTGTCAAATGCTGTCTGAAAACCTAAGTACATTATATTCACTAGATCCCTCTCATCCACGTACTTGTTGACCTCCTCAAAGAATTCAGTAGATTGGTGAGGCATGATTTCCCTTTACAAAAACCATCTTGATTCTTCCTCAACAATGTTCATTTATGTGTCTGACAATTTTGTTCTTTACTGTCGTTTCAACCAGTTTGCCCAGTACTGAAGTCAGACTTACTGGCTTGTAATTGCCGGGATCACCTCTGGAGCCCTTTTTAAAAATTGGTGTCACAGAAGGTATCCTCCAGTTATTTGGTACAGAAGCTGATTTAAATGATAGGTTACAGACTACAGTTAGTAGTTCTGCAATTTCATATTTGAGTTCCTTCAGAACTCTTGGTAAATACCATCTGCTCCTTGTGACTTAGTGTTTAAGTTATCAATTTGTTCCAAAACCTCCTCTAATGACACCCCAATCTGGGACAGTTCCTCAGATTTATCACCTAAAAAGAATGGCTCAGGTTTGGGAATCTCCCTCACATGCTCGCCCATGAAGACCAATGCAAAGAATTCATTTAGTTTCTCCACAATGGCTTTTTCTTCCTTGTGTGCTCCTTTAGCATCTCGATCGTAATCATAAGTCTTAAATCCTCTGCTGAGAGTCTCCCCTTTAGATCTTCTAAAGAGGAGAAATCTCTAAAACTGAGGCTCTGAGCAAGATACATCAGATGCTTAACTAAGTTTTCCAGAATTAAGCACAAATGGGGGTTTAGCTTTATAAGTGCTTATTTTCTTAGAAAATGAAAAACCACTAAATAAATTCCTAAATAAATAAAAATTAGCAAGTTGGTGAAGAGCCGTGTGATTCTTTCTCTGCTGGTTTATAAAGGAGTGGGAATTTCTCTATTGAGACATACTCGTACCTAACTTCTACAAATTCTTCATTATTCTGCCTCAAGTTATGCCTGCTTCATCCTTAGTAAAGGACATAGTTAAACTAACTGAGGGAATATTCCTGCCAAATACACAAACAGGAAAGTAAAATAATTCGAACAAAACTTGGATACAACTGCCTCAGGGTTAATAGTATTGCTGCAGTCTCTTATTGTGGGAAAGCTATGCTCAACTGGGAGGGCACTGTGTGTGCACAAAGGAAAACACAACATAAAATCTACTTTAAACTAGGCTTCCCTAGCAACATTTTCAAGAATGATGTTTCACCTGACTGATTTGCTATACCTTCAAATAGATCTTCCAAGGGCAGCCATAGCTTGAAGGAACTGGAATAGCATTCTAAACTCTGATATCCTTCTAAATGTTTTGTTGGTAAGCTCTTTGGGGACCACAGAGACACAGCAGTCACTGATGCTTTAAACAAGGGGTTTCCGAAGTCTGGGCAGGTTTCCCCCTTTGTCATCTGGGAATGAATCATCTAAGAAAATGGGTGCTTGAGATGTCTCAGACAAGTTTATCCTGTCTCAAGTATGTTAAAATAAACCAATACTATCAATAAGATCCTTTGTGATATCAGAAAGTAAAAGGTGCACTCAGCCATCTTCTACTCATTGGAATAACAGAACCAGCTTCATGAAGAAACAGTTATTTTGGAAAGGGCACAAGATTCTTTGTAGTACAAAGAGAAACAATGGCATAGAAATCTCAGATGTCTCAACAAGTCCATAAAGGAGATTAATATTTTAAGTGGAAATACTGAAATTCATCATTGTAGAGTTTTCTTCCCCAAACATCAGAATAAAAAAAAAAAATTTCCTGTAGTCCCTACTGATCAGGGAGAGTCACCCAGAGATACTTTACATTCTGTAACACAAGCAGCATTTTCAATATAGAGTACTCCCTTTTTGGACTTGTAACTTCTACATGGTATTCACAAATGCCATATTTCATCCCTCCCTTCAAGTTAAAAGGATACATCTGTCTTTCTCTAGATGACCTTCTCAACATGTTACTCAGGCCTCAGCAGCCATCACAAAATATCTTCAGAAACAAAAGTCTGAGCAAACAAGTGGAAGGGCCAATTACAGCACTCACAAAATTCCAGCATTTAACTTATCTTCTAAAAGAACGTTTATTGCAGAAGAGGCAGACAAAAATAAAGGCTGACATTAGCAGACCTCTATTAAGACAAAATTTCTGACAGCTCCTGGGCTTTTTTGTCTCTTGTATACCCAGCACAATTCTTTCTTCGCTTCCAGATTGCAATTCCAGTATATAAAGATCTTGGTCCAGATCCATACTAGTATCTCATGTTGAATTCATCCTTAATATTTAATAGCTACCTGATGTCAGGTTTAGAGTACAGATAACAGATGCCCTGGACTCTTATGTGAGGGATATGTTTCATAGATGAGACACGAAGTATAACATGTCTCATACTATAGACTTCCAAGCTCACTCCTCCATTTCCAGAAGATGAGTCTTCAGAAACATGTTTAACTGCTCAGAAGGCAGAAATCCTTCAGCACAGCTTAGAGAAGTAATTTTGCTTATGTCCTGGATGGAAATCTTCTCTCTGTTTCTCAGGGCCTTATACAATGAAGAAAAGTCAGGGTTGGTCAGCTCAGCAAGACACACTTAGAACCAAGTGATGCAATCTAGCTTTTTGGTACATCACACAGAAGGTTGGAAGCCTGTTGGTGAACCTATTTACATCCAAGTCCAGTTGGAAAGCCAGAAGAGGTACTGTGTGAGGAAGAGAAACTCAAAAGCAGAGGCTTTGGTCCCCTTATCTGAAAAGCCACCAAATAGTGTTGAGTATTTCAACTAGATCTCAAGCAGTCTCTACGGCCTTTCTAGCTAGCATTCCCATACTTGTCACTTTGCAAAGTGACAACCTGCTTGTCTTGTCATACATTTACCTCTCACAACGGATGAGTGGTTCAACAGACTCCGAACCCACCTCCATTTGGAACTGCTTGTGAGTCATCCATAGGGGAATGGACATATGCAATCACTCAAAGAACAGTTTCTAATCTTCATGCAACTGTTCTTCAAAATGTATTGCATCTGTCCATTCCACTATAGGTGTCTGTGCACTCAGGTGTACAGTTGTCACAGAGTTTTTCCCTTTAACAGTACCCGTTGGGGCATCCTCTGCTGTACCAAGCACTGAATGCAGGGCCACCTCTGACCCCCTCCTCAGTTCCTTCCTAATGGAAGACTCCCATAGAGGGGAAGAATGGTGGTTCGTGGAATGGGCATGTGCAGTCACTAGAAGAAGAGGAATGGTTTATGTAACTGTTGTTCTTCAAGATATGTGTTGCACGTGTTCATTCCACAACCCACTCTCCTTCCCCTCTCTATCTGAGTCTTCTGGTAGGAAGGAACTGAGGAGGATCAGGGGTGGCTCTACCCTTTGTGTGTGCATTGCTCAGGCAGTGCACAAGACAGTTGAGGACACTTGTGCCATCCTGATAGATACAGGTAAGAAAAGCTCTGCAGCAGCTGTGCACTGGAACACACACACACCCCACCCCCCCTAGAGTGGAATGGACATGTGTGACATCTCAAAGAACAACAGTTACAGAAAAAAATAGTAACCGTTTCTTCTGGAGAGTTCTTCCTGAGGGGCAGTCCTAAGTCTAGCTCAGACCGAAGATCTGGTCTGCTCCAGTTGCCGTGGAGATGGGGAATATCTCTCTGTGAAGACTGTGACATGGAGGTCCTAGAATAAAAAGACACTAATAGGAGAAATGAAGTATAACCCACACCAGGTTGAGGCTAATACTAAAGTTTTTCTGGGTGTCTTGATTGCCAGTGTTACTGAATTAACGTTCTTTCAGAAGACCATCTAACTTCTTAAGATGCAAATCTTTTTTATTCAATATATCTCATCATTTCAAACAGTGTTTGCCCAGAGGCTATTCTAAATTACATCAGGGACTGAAGTGCCCTGTGACAGGCCCAAGGGTCTTGAGGATAGCAGGGGAGCCAAACTGTGACCAGTAGGACGTTTAAATATGTAGTGACACACCTAAGGACTAAGTCTATGTTTTAGTAAAAGATAGAAAATATGCAAAGTTATCAGCTTGTAAAACTTAAGATGAAAAAATTGTTTTATGCTTCAATAATGTAAATTATTGCTGTACTTTAAATTCTGTACTAACTGTGCCTGCTCAATATATTGTTCAGATTCCCCCAGAGATGTCCTTACCTACAACTGCAACAGAAAAGTTCTTTCAAGAAGAAGAGAAACGAGCAAAAGAATTTGAAGAGATTTTAAATTCACACATTGAAGAACTACAAAGGCATTCTGAAAATACTGTCAAAAAATATGCCAGGCTAAAACAAAACAGACATATATGACCTTTTAGCTTTTTATATGCAGTTTTAAAAAAAATAAAGGTATAACCAAGTAGTTACTCTTCTGATTCTCAAAACTAAAATCTGCTACCATTTTCTAGAATTTATACAGAAGACAGCTAGTGTCTTGTAATATATATCGAATGGGAGTGGCAGAGGTTTCCATTCCTATAGTAACGTGACACATTGTTCTGTTATGGCTTTAGTTACAGTGTATATTTGCAATCTAAGACATATCTAGAAATATGTCTAGATAATATTTACAAATTAAATATGTAATTTGTTTTTGTCTACTTGAATTGTGTGCCCCAGAAACCCATTTGGACTACTGTAAATTAAGTAAAGATACATGAAACTTGATAGGATAAGAGAGCTATATAATCAGTGGAGCTGACCACTTGAGACTATACCTAGTCAAAGGGATTCTCTAGTTTGCATAGAACTGGAATAACAGATTTACATTGTCCTATTCACAGTTCATGGCATCAGGGACATAGCTGTACTCTGGTTATTCTTGGCTACAAGACTAGACATTTATGTCCATTGCAGCTGAACCTGCTCTAACCCATGCTTAGGACCAGGCAAGCCCATGGTATGGTCAAGAGTAGGGAAAGAGCAAGCATATCTTGAATTCGCCTTTCCCACCACACCTTGCATTACTGTGCTAAGTAGAGTTCAGTTGGAACAGAACATCTTACCTATAATTAGGCCCTACAAATACACAGCAATGAAAAACACATCACGGATCATGAAATCTGGTCTTATGTGCTATCCTATACTATACAGATTTCACAGGGAAGACCAGCGTTTCTCAAATTGGAGATCCTCACCCAATAGGGTTGCGGGGGAGAAGTAGGGGTGTATCACAAGGTTATTTAAGGGGGGGTCACAGTATTGCCACCCTTATTTCTGCACTGCCTTCAGAGCTGCGGGGCTGGAGAGCAGCGGCTGTTAGCTGGGCGCCCGGCTCTGAAGGCAACGCCCCACTAGCAGCAGTGCAGAAGTAAGGGTGGCAATACTATATCATACTATCCTTGCTTCTGTGTTGCTTCTGGCAGTGGCTCTGCCTTCAGAGCTGGGCTCCCGGCCAGCGGCCGCTACTCTTCAGCTGTCCAGCTCTGAAGGCAGCGTTACCAGCAGCAGCAGTGCAGAAGTAAGGGTAGCAGTATCTCAGTCCCCCCTATAATAACGCCCCATCACCACTCCTTTTTGGGTCAGGACCCCCACAGTTACAACACTGTGAAATTTCAGATTTAAATAGGTGAAATCATGAAATTTATGATTTTTAAAATCCTATGACAGTGAAATTGACCAAAATGGACTGTGAATTTGGTAGGACCCTATCTATAATGGTTTAACAGTTTTTCATTCATATTTAAATATCTGACAAAATGTATCTTTAAAAGTAAATCTTTCTGTAAAGCAAATATTGGGGTTTAAGTATATTGTTGGCCTACTGTTTTTATCAGTGTAGAACATGTAAAACCATTGTCCTCAGACTACATAGATCGCTGAACAACCCCTTTGTCAAAGCTCTCAACAGTTACAACTTTTCCAATCCTCAATCCTTTTTCTAACCCAAGCCTCTGCATCTTGAGTAACTGTCTGTTTCACACGGCAGTTCCTTTTATTTTAAGTTCATACTAAATTGTATTGCTGTGTAATTGGAACAGTCAGAAAGTACAGGAGACAAAACAATCAACTTTAATGGAATAGTTACAGAAAAAATACAGTACAATATGTAGTGCATTTGGCATTTGCAACTTCATGGAAAAAGCTGGATAAAATACTGAATCAAATAGGCTGATTTGTGAGTAATCAAATTATCACTAATATTCAAGCCCACATCAAAATGTGAATTGTTTTTGGAAGCCGTATCTCCAACATAGCAAAACACACAATTTCACACTTAGACAAAATAGCCAGGTTTTAAATACCAATTTGCTCAGTTTTCAATAAAATGGATAATGATAATGAAGATATAAAAGAAACTTAAACTCAGATAAACAAACCAAATAAAGCTGAAGAACAAAGAGTGATCAAAAAGATGGTGAAAGAGTATTTGAACTAAATAAATAAGTCTTCAGTTTAAGAGACGATGCATTTGGAAGTTTTAAATGAAATATGGTAGAAATTTAGAAATTTCTGGAAATTATATTCAGTAAATTATAAGTCAGAAGTCATCCCTGGAAACGAAGAAAGCAAAAATTTGTCTTTAAGAACGATAGAGACGAAGATACTAGAAGGCATTGACATTAGCCTTTTTTTCTTTTCCAAGCAAAATATTCAAACATATAATGAGTCAGTATTGCCCAGATCCTCAAAGGTACTTAGGTGTTGTTCCATAGCATATTACAACACCTAATCCCTGCACACTCCAGCGAAATCCTCAGCCCCAAACATGGAGAGAGTTAGGCCCCTGGAGGCCAGATTCACAATGGTACTTAAGTGCATTATGTATTTAACTGCCTCTTTAGGTGCCAACATTTAGGCACTGCTGACATTTTCAAACCATCTGGGGCTTCAGGTTAAATTAGGGCTTTCAGCTGTTCATTAGCTGTGGGCAGCATCATGGGGTAGGTGGCTTTGTGAATGCCAACCAGCAGAAACTTAGATGCCTACAAGGTTAGTGGCACCTAAATGATGGACTAAGGTCCCTAAAGAGGTAGTCAGGCACCTAAATATCTTTGGAGATCTGGGCCTATGTGACTATTTAGAATAAAGCTGTCCATCAAAATAGTTTATTAAAAAACATACATCTTCTTTGCTGCAATTACTCATTTAACTTCAGTATGGCCTTCTTGCAGTGCCATATACCATAGATTCATGGTACACAGCACACCAGAATGCCATTTGAAAACTTTAGGTAGTGCGCATGGAACATTAGTTAGCAAGTATGTTTCTATGTACAGATCATATTACACCTGACGGGCACTGGTTGTCATAATTTCTAGATATAAATCTAAGTGCTGGTTTTGATCCATTTACCTGAAATGTGACTTTTTCCTTGTGTAATAACTCCCAGATGAAATCAGCTAAGGCTGCTGAATTGACCATCCCCCACTTTAAACAGGAGGGAGTTGCTGGTAGAGCAATTTCATCAGGGAATCCTTGACTCTGAATCTGCACCATCTAGATTTGACAGATACCAGATATATTGACCTTCAAGGCAAATTGTAAAGCCTATTTGCTCTCTATTCCCTGGAAGCAAGGACCAAGGAACGTACTTTGTTCCTTGTGAATAGGTGAGTTCACAACTTAATCTGATAACATTTGTAAATGCAGGGAGGGACAAAGGGGATATGTACAGTTATCTGAACCAACTAACTATGCACGGCATATTTTAAAAATCAAACTTAATAAAAGTATAAAATTTATTATGTTAATAAAGGTGAAAACTCAACCATGATCAGATTGATTGGGAGGTGAAATCTAGAAATTGCTGGGTAATAAGGCACCTAAAAAACTTCGTGCTCCAATTGCCACATTTTAGGAAAGTTAGTGGGAAAACTAGGAACATTTATGGTGGCCAGCAAATGTAAAGAGGATTGAGTTATAATATACGTGATGACCAACTGCAGGAGCTACATTTGTATAGTCAACAAAACAGTACTCAAAAGGGGACTGTGATGGGGTTGGGAACTCACCACCGCAGCACTTCCTGCTGGTTAATCCGGGAATTAGCTTTATCAACAGCCCTGGAGCACTGCTGGTGGTGTCCCATCCATCACCTGCTTCCTGCTGTCCTCTGTTGGCTTCTGGACCCACGTTACTCCCCGCTCACGGCATCCTCTTCAGGACACTGCCCTCCAGCAGTGCTGCCTAGTCCATATTTGCCCTCTTCCAGGGGCAGGGGTGTTAACAGCAGTCTTTCACTTCTTGTCCCTGCTGCAGCAGGCAGCCACACCCCAAAGTCTAATCCCTTCTGGCAGGGGTCTGGTGCAGTCCACTATGGCCACTTCCACCAGCCAGGTACAGTATAAGGGGGAGGGGAGGACCCAGGCCACCCTCTGGGTCCCGACCCAAGGACCCTTTGGTGGCAGCCTCCCAGCCCTCCTCTCTCCTTGCTTGCCTGTCCTCTCTGACCCTGTTGCACCTTCTGGGCCCTTCTGTCAGGGCTCGCAGGCTAGCAGGTAATGGGCTGGAGCTTCCTTCTGCTCCCCAGAGCCTGCCCAGCACTGTGCTGTGCTGTCTAAGGTGCTGGTCTCCTGCTCAGGAGATAGAACTTCCCTCCTGAAGGTCTGGGAGAGACTACCTGCTCCCTTCCTGGGCAGCCTTTATATAGTGCTGAGCCTAGCCCTAACTGGCCACCTAATGCTCAGCCCTAATTGGCTCCTGGCAGGCCGTTTCCCATTGACTGACCATCTGCGCAGCCCTACTGGCCTGCCCTGGCCCACTCTCTCATCCACCACAGGGACATGGATCACAGGCTATATAAACTTACAGGTAACAATATAAATTAAAGTATTTTAATACATTAAAATAAAAAAACATGAATTATTGTTCATAAATTCATTCAGAAGTTGCTAGGACAAGGTGCAGTGACCTGATGCTAAAGTTTATGAAAACTTGAGTATGAGCAGTTGAGAAAGGGAACAGATATCTAACCAGCAATACTGGTTTTAACATTTTTCATAGGCCTCCCAAAAATATTTCTAGCTTCCCAGGTGAAAGGCTAATTTTAAATAAAAAGCTGCCAGCTTTCTTTGCAGCAGGAGCAATGAAGATGAGTTGTGTACAGTTGCCAACCTGTTTTATCAAGGGATAATTTTGAAATAGAAAGTGGCCTAGGAGCTGCTAACCTATCCTATCCATTTTTCCAAGACTTACACTGGAAATGAGATCTGTCAATGACATAACAATAATGGAGCATAAATATATTAAAATCACTCACCTGAAAGTTGGATAGGTATTTTCTTTTTCTTTTTTTTCCTTCTCTTACCTTCCATGTCCACCCATTCTGTCCATCTCTAGCCCAATTTCCTCATTTGTGTTTTCTCTTTTTTTATAATTCTGTCCGACCTCATCCCTAGGGCTATTAGTGGGGCTATTCAACACACACACACAGTCACTTATAAGTCCATCCAGGGGCTTTCAAAAATCCTGGTTATCCACAATGTTTGTGGGTTCCAAAGGTCGGCCATGCACAGCCATGTTGAGAACTAGAAAAAAACCACTAGTGATAGGCTCGCAATGTGAAAGTTACCTTTCCAACAAAATGAAATTCATTTCTCATTTAAGTGAGATGGGCCTTTTCTTTAGAGAGTTCTAAAGAGCATGTGGCCCAAAAGCCAGCTCTGTAAAGTGACAGGATTACCCTGTCTGGTGCGCTGAGCCAAAGCAGGGAGTAAAAATAGCTTGTGCCTACAAGTCACTCCATGATGGCTACCAGTCATACTACATCTGAATCTGGCTAACAGGCAAAACTTGTACTGAGTGCAAGAACAAGTCAGACGCTATGGCTCAACTATCAGCAAGCCATGCAGGGCATGGCTGCAAAATCTCTACCAAGTCAAATCAAACCAAAGATGGACAAATGTTATGAAAAATTATCATGATATCACAGCTTTCTTGGTTTTCTAAAATCCTCTGAATGTTGGACTTTGTTCACAGCAGCAACATACCAACTTTTGGTGGGATAAGCCAAAGTTAGTGTCAGAGTAACTGGAGACTCTGAGGGTATGTCTGGTCTGCAGGGACTTGAGTCAGCTGACCTTGGATTCAAGAACCCAGGGCCTGAGCATCTACACTGAGTGTTAACCATACATCTGGAGTTTTCTAAAAAGAGCTTGAACCTTGGGCTCTGGCATCCATATTGCAGCACGCAGGCCTGAGTAAAACCAACTATATCTCAGACTTCATAGCATCCTCCTGAAACATGGCCACTCTAGTTCTTTCAGTGTGGTGCACTGTGGGAAAACTTCACTCACCACCCTACACATTACAGACAGTTTAAACAGCCTGCCAACACATCCTGCCCAGAACTCATTTGGTCCATGTGCTCCCTGGTACTAGAGACAGCACTATGGAGGAGGTGCCTTTAGAAGAACTTCTTTTGCTTTTGCTTTCACTCCTGTATCAGGAAACAAGCAGCACTTCCATGAGACACTGGTGGACATTAGCAGTGTGTTCTGACCCACCATAGGCACCTGGCACAGCTTATGATGGAGCAGGAGGAGGAGACCACAGACATGGCCAACTCAAACTGGCTGATGCTGCTCATGACACTCAGCTATCACTGCCCCTTATGTAGCTCAGTGCTTCTGGAGCAGGCCACAAGCAGAGGCTTATGGGAGTACAGTGCCATGCTGATCTGGGATGACCAACAATGACCGGAACTTTTGTATGAAGACAACTACATTTCTGAAGCTTTGTGAGCAGCCTGCCCTGACCCTCCAGTGTAAAGACACACAACTGTGTCACCCTTGCCAGTCCAGAAGTGCATTGCTATAACTGTCTGGAAGCTGGCTACTCCAGACTGCTAAAGTCCATTGCCAACCACTGTGCGTTAAGATGGTGGAGGTTTCTGTGCCAGTCAGGCATGTGGTTTACCCCAAGGTGGCAGGCATAAAAGGTATTTTTGAGGTAATTGCTGGCTTTGAGAGAATTGTGACAGATTTATGTTACCAATTTGCCTGTGACTTTAGGTGATCAGGTTGAGGCTACATGATTGTTAGGAGCGGAGATGAAGGAACATACCAAGTGAGTAAGTTTTAAAGCTTTATTAACTAAACAATAGCAGTAAGTGACTGGGTATGCCCTATATTACTTCGCGGAAGAAAGAAAGCGTTAGTGCCCGAGCCCTAACCCACTTTTATACTTACGTGTGCGTAGCCCAAGGCTGGCCAAGCCTGGGTATAATGTAAGAAGAAGAGGAGGAAGGGTGGATGGGAGTTTTGCCATGTGCACAAGTTGTTCGGGGTCCACTGTAGATATTTAGTATGCTTTTGGGTGGGTTTTAAGCCCTGTGTGTTTTGCGGAGTGTTTTTTACTGTGATAGTATGGGGTTTTCTAACTGTGCTGGAGCCACTGATGGGACTCATGTGCCCATAATTGTCCCTGCTCAAGGAGCACACAAGTACCTAAATGCCAAAGGGGACTACTCCATTTTTGTTACAGACCTTTGTGGACAACAGAGGTCAATTTATAAATGTCAAGGTTGGCTGCACTGGAAAAGTTCATGATGTCAGGGTTTTTCGCCACTCATGGGGTTGCACTCATGGACCAGCGGGGACACTATTTTCACCAAATGACATTGTTACAAATGGAATTACTGCACCACCGTTATTCAGCCCCGCATGCCTTCTTTTGCGTTGGCTTATGAATCAAAACCTGATTTCAGTGTCATCAGCGTTGTCTGCATTGCTGTGGCTTCCTGTGCTCTCCAAAGTTCCCTCTAAATTTTCCCATGCATGTATGGAATGAATTTTGTTATGTGCACCAAAATGGAGGTGATGTGTGGCGGGGTTGGGCCGAGGGGTTCAGAGTGTGAGAGGTGGCTCAGGGCTGGGGCAGGGGTTGAGGTCCATAGGGGTTAGGGCTCCAGCTGGGCATGCAGCCTGCAGGGTGTGATCAGGGATGAGGGGTTGAAGTGCAGGCTGCCCCAGGGCTGCAGTGGGGAGAGAGGACTCCCCCCAGCCCCCGCAACAGCTCTAGGGCTGAGGGAGAGTGCTTCTCTCCGCCTCCCGTGGCTGTGATAGCTCTAGGGCTTGGGGAGAGCATCTCTCATGGCAGATCTGGGGGGAGAGGCCCCTCCCTTCCGCAGCCCTCAGCTCCTGTGTGGCCCTTGATAGCCTGCTGCGCGCCCACACAGCTTAGAGGGAACTTAGCTCTGCACCATATTTGTGAAGCCAGAGGTGAGTCATTTCCCCCTGACTAGACCTATGAGAGCGATGGGCCACAGAATTGAGCGCTCTACCACTACGGAGCTGGATGCACCTGAGCAACAGCAGTCAGGGATGCTTTGTGCTCCCACATTATGGACTTGCAAGGCCCATTGTACCTTCATGAATATGCCTATATGGGACGCACTGATTGTGGTGGGGTTTCAGTGCTTGGGGAATGAAGGAGTTGATTGCCACGCAATGTACTTATGAATAATATCAAGTTTGCAGATGACATTAAACTGGGAGGAGTGGTAGATACACTAGAGGGTAGGGATAGGATACAGAGGGACCTAGACAAATTAGAGGATTGGGCCAAAAGAAATCTGATAAGGTTCAACAAGGACAAGTGCAGAGTTCTGCACTTAGGACAGAAGAATCCCATGCACTGCTACAGACTAGGGACCTAATGGTTAGGCAGCAGTTCTGCAGAAAAGGACCTTGGGATTACAGTGGACGAGAAGTTGGATATGAGTAAACAGTGTGCCCTTGTTGCCAAGAAGGCTAACGGCATTTTGGGCTGTATAAGTAGGAGCATTTCCATGAGATCGAGGGACGTGATCATTCCCCTCTATTCGACATTGGTGAGGCCTCATCTGTAGTATTGTGTCCAGTTTTGGGGTCCACACTACAAGAGAGATGTGGAAAAATTGGAAAGAGTCCAGAGGAGGGCAACAAAAATGATTAGGGGGCTGGAGTATGACTTATGAGGAGAGGCTGAGGTAACTGGGATTGTTTAGTCTACAGAGGAGCAGAATGAGGGGGGATTTGATAGCTGCTTTCAACAACCTGAAAGGGGGTTCCAAAGAGGATGAATCTAGACTGTGGGTACCAGATGACAGAACAAGGAGTAATGGTCTCAAGTTGCAGTAGGGGAGGTTTAAGTTGGATATTAGGAAAAACTTTTTCTCTAGGAGGGTGGTGAAGCACTGAAGTAGGTTACGTAGGGAGGTGGTGGAATCTCCTTCCTTACAGGTTTTTAAGGTCAGGCTTGACAAAGCCCAGACTGGGATGATTTAGTTGGGGATTGGTCCTGCTTTGAGCAGGCGGTTGGACAAGCTGACCTCCTGAGTTCCCTTCCAACCCTGATATTCTATGACTGATTCTATGATAACCTGACTGCTTTTGAATGGGAGGCGGGGAGAATGATTCACAATATGAACTGATGTAATGAAGTGATTTAAGTATGAACTGATGTAGAGAACTGTATTGAGGAATAGTGTTTGTATACTGATTCCTAACTGTCCATATGTTTACTATTATTATTTTAAATGCACATTGTATGCTATGGTACAGTGATAGCAATAAACTTGAGTTATAAATATGTATTAGAAAAATACATTAGCCCATTGCCAGGCAGGCCAGCTGCCATTACCCCACCAAAACATCAGTAACAACTGAACCATTAAAAAAAAAAAAGTGGACAAACAACTGCAAACAATGAAACCAGGTACAAGGCAAAACCCCCCCTACTATTGCATGTCTCCTAGCCTCCAGATCTCCTTTCCCTTCTTTCCCCATTTGCCACACACTTGGTACTAGGAGAGGGTGGCGGTGGGGGTGGAAGCATCTACAAATGAGGGACTCAATATAGGGGGCTGCATGGGGCAAAGATGCCCTGCCTAGCCCCTCATTGGGCCCAATTGCATGGGCCACCTAGCCATGGAGTTCACCAAAGCTATCTCTGGACTGCATCACAGACTAATACTCGGGAGATTCAGCCCTTGGTGTGGGAGATGCAGCAGGAGCCTGTACTCTTATGATAGCAGCCATTCAAACACTCTTTCTGCGTCTACACTCCAATGTAAGCCACTGTGACCTTAAGAGCACCTCAATGCCAGATGGCAAGGTGCTTTCTGATATGTAACAGGAAAACTCAGCTGGCCTGACTAGCTGAATACACCTCACACACTGGTGCCATTTAAAAGATGTTTTGCAATATATCATTTGAATGGCACTCTGGTCAGTAATAGAACTGTGAAATGTAGGTAATGAAGGTGTATGTGATGTCATGGATACCCCCTGACATTAGGTTTTGGAGTCTGTAAACAGACCACGGAGGCAAAACAGGTCTTTTTGCAGACAAAGGCAAACAGCCAGTACCTTTTTGGTTCAACTGCAAACCAAGCCAGGTGTAGCCATTTGCATAAGGGATCACAGGAAGATCATTTACTTTGTAAAATCACAGAAGATTGCAAAGATTAAGTTAGTGTCAGCTCTCTGACAGACACACAAAGCTGAGTTCTGAGGAGGACTTCCTGCAGAGACTTTGGGATATCCGTCATCTCAGAGACACAGCAGAGCAGTATTCTTTGAATTCATGGAAGGTGAATCTTCTTGGCCCAGGAGGTAAGAATAGTTGGAAATTGACAAGGTAAGAAACCCGCTTAGACAAAGCTAGCTTGTAACTTGGTGAAATTAAGTTTTAGTCACTCAAAACCATGTTGTTGTTTTATTACAATACCCTCAGAGCTGTGCACCAAACTGAAGGGCAAAATCCTCAGCCTAGCTAACATGTTTGTGTGCTGTCCCTCTTTGGAGGCAGCAAACCTGATAACTTCCATGAGTGTCAAGTGAGAGGGACTGGACACGGCAGGAGAGACTTTTTGGGGAGACTCGGGACTGGGAATGGCTCTTGGGTGTCCCCTTGAAAGGAGGAACCAGGCTGGTGCAAGCTAGGGAGAGGTCATTGTGCTGTGCACAAGCTGCTGGTGTCAGTGCTCCAGGCAAAGCTCACAGCACAGAAGTGCCCAACGGTTCAGGGCAGGCAGTGAGAGGATCCCTTACAGGTCTGGATGAATCCCAAAACATCACCGTCATCATATGGCAATAGTGAATTTATGACTAATCTTAGGTTTCCTTTTCTTGGTCCTGCTGTGGATGTAGAAGGTACTGAGGATTTCACTGGGCAGCAGGCCATTGCAGAGTTAGGCACTGCAGTGTGAGCAGAGCAATGTCTACCTATTTTTGAGGGCCAGGGCCCAAACTACTTAAGTACCATGGACTTGTGTTTTATCTGCTTAGCGGCGCTCAGATACTACAGTAATGAACAAAGAACCTCCAGAATGGATAAAGATAAGGACTTAATTGGACTTACCACTGAATGGGCACAGACAGTCAGCATTATTTCCAGGTGCAGCGAGGTCTTCAAGCAACCTCCAGAACTTTCCTGTTTGAATTGCAGAAACTTCAGACAAGTCACTAGAAGAGGCTGAACAGCTCAGAGGGACCTGGCCAAGGTCCCAATGTTACGTGCTCTAGGATTCTTCAGGATATCATGTTTGCATTCAGGTGAAATAAAATTAATGTAAAAATATTAACAGTAAGAGAAAATGCATTTAGAATTGAGAGAGACACTCAACTTTAAGAGGCCCAATGTACTTTTCTCAAATCAATTGGTAAATTTCCTGTAATTTTTTAAGACTTTCCTATACATATTCCACACAAAACAGAAGCTTAATTGGAGAGGCAGTCGGACAATCAGGGCTGTGACTGCAATTTCCTTAGGCCATCTGTGTATGTGATCTCTGCAGATGCAGCACGCTTGGCTCTTGGGGGAAACAAAGGATGTTCCCTGCATTGCTCCCAGTTCTGGGTTGGTTATGTGGCTCTTCTTTACAGGTCATGGTGAGATCTATGATGAGTCTTTCTGATGAGAGGGAAAGGCTGCAGGGCGTCTTTGAGAGAATGAAGGGGGATCAATTCCTCCTCTGCCAAGAGACTGCTGGAAAGTATTTTTTTAAATGTAACCCAGGGTCATTCTAGCACTCACTGCTCACACCCCGTAAACAACCAATTGTGCCTGTTCTTTGGTGTCGGGGAAGGAAAAACAATTTGAAATGTACATAGAAGATAAAGACTAAGTTGAGAAAAAAATGAAATAACTGTTGTTTGCAGTGTTGTTGTAGCCATCTTGATCCCAGAATGTCAGAGAATGTCAGGTGGGTGAGGTAATGTCTTTTATTGGACCAACTTCTGTTGCTGAAAGCAAGAAGCTTTAGAGTTTACACAGAAGAGTTCTATGTAAGATTCTGTCTTTCATTGACAGAAGTTCGTCCAATAAAAGACATTACCTCACCCACCTTGCCTCTCATGAAATAACAAGTTGTTCATTACAAGGGTTTACCTATTCATTGCTATTTTATAAGTACTATTTGCAAGCCATCTTCAGGCTGGAGAGCTGTAAACATAGTGAGCCTAGTTTGGATGATCATGTATATTGTATATAAATTGTACAACAGTTTAACTTCACTGATTGCAGTGCAATTATGCCTGATCTACACCAGAGCAGTATTGCCATCTTCAAACATTCAGTGAGATCAGCTTAAATATAAGATTTTAAAAGAATTTTTTTTAAAAATTTACCTTCTGGCTTTTGAACCTTCAGGCTTCATGTTTTCAAGCTTTTCTCTGCACTGTGAAAGCTACAAAGTTACGTGTTTTGGGGGGTTTTTTTAAGTAAAAGCTGAGATTCTCTCTTGTAATCACGTGGCTCCAGAACCTGGTGTCTTATTTAAGACACATAAGGCGGGAGTTGGCAGTACTGCTAGTGGGGAGTCTACATGAGCTACATTCTATACGGAACATGGCCCTAAATCCTGCAATTCATTGTGCATGGGCAGACTACAGCACCGGCAAGGAGCCTATTTGCTCCAGTGTAGTTCCTCATGAAAGCAACAACATGCCCAAATGAAAAAACCTGCAGTGTCAGGGCCTGGCACAAATTTTAAGGGCATTTTGTGGTTGGGCTTCTCCTTCAGCATATCCCAGATCTGCAGAGATATTATTTGTCCAGCACTCTAGTACACATTATTCCTTTTTAAAATGAAGGCCAATTTCATATTTCCACTATTTAACTTTACCAAAAATAATTTTCAAAGTGAGGATTTTAAAGGGTCAGGCATGCTCCTATTGTGTGATTGAACCAGAAGGCTGGAGATCAAGTGCTCCAGCATCTAAGAAATGTGTAGTTTTACTCTCAAAACCCCTTGCAGTGTCTGTTGTCTTATCCGCTTTTGGTGACAGGGATTAAGATCTTGTTTGAGAAATAGCCACTTATGTGGAATACTCATAGAATGGTGCAACTCCTTTATTTTCTTTACACTTCAAAGCCATTTATAAAAACTCCATTAAAACCTTGATCTTTAAGTATTTTACTTATATTTGATTTATGCTTTGAAAATTTGCTTCTAATAAATTGCTCCAAAACTTGATTTATCAGAAGGCAATCCAGGTTTATAATGACTTTACCTGATAATGAGCACTCTTGGAAACCATATCACACGCCATTGTTGCAGAAATACCTCAGCATGATTTCCTGGTAAAATGCTTGTAATCAATCATTCAATTTTGCCACAAGCTGCTATATGCTGGGAAACAGTTTGAAATCTCATTTCTAAAATACTTTCGAAGTCCAATGACACTTGGATTAATACACAGTTAAAAAATCATAAATACAATTAAACCTTTGTCTGGCAAGTTCAGAATAGTTGACATTTGACCAACTGCCCATAGTTTAGTTCCTGATACTTAAATGTCAGTGATTTATGTCAATTTCACACATGACAAAGGAAATACATTTTTAATGCATATTGCTATATGCTGTAATTAAAAGAGATCGCAGTAAAAGATGCCAAAGTTCAGGTGCAAAATCTGATCTTCACAACATAAAGATATTGACAGGACTACAATCAATTATTTTTAAAATATTTTTTAAAAGTTTCAGACTAAGGCTATTAATTTATTCTATGTTATTTTGCATAATGAACACCTCAATAAGTGTTCTTTTTTACTCCTGGAGGTAGCATTCTTTAAAATTACACGTTCCAGTGCACTAGAAATACCGTACTGGGTATTAGAATACCACTTTGAATAAACATTTTGATCCATACAGCTGATTATTTTGATGTAGCTCTTTGAATACATGAGGTGTGGCCCAGAGTGACACACAGTCTTTGTCCTAAAGAGTTCACAATCAGTGAAGATAAGTGACAAATGAAAAAAATGTGGAGAGAAGACATGGTCAATAAAGGTCATTATTAGTTAATTAGTTACTTGTGAGTTATGGTAGAAACAAGTCTTGACCAATTTTAAAGGAATAGCATAGTGGCTTTGTGAACTAGTTCAGAGGGGACCATCTGGGTCAATGGTGCTTCACAGGATGGCAAGGAACACACAACAGACTGACCAAAATAATCCCTTTGTTGAACTCGGAGAGAAAACTCATGGAATTTAATTTAGAGGACACGCAAAGAGCAGCCCAGGGTAGACAAGGATGGCAGAGTCTTGTCCGTGCCTTAAGCAAAAGCTGACAGGGCAGGAAGGATTCAGATCACGGTCTTGAACTAAATGCAATTTTACTTACACTTGAACAGACAGACCGTCACCAATGACGCTGCAGAATTTACATGTAGGTTGTGTAGTGGTTTGGAAGTTTCCTCAGCCAGAAATTTTAATTCATTCTTATTTAAGGTAACCAATTTTTATCCAGTGAGGACAATGTACAACACAGAACTATGTCCCTAATAAAGAGGTAATTCTTCATCACAGTAAAGTAGAGGAAAACAAACATTATGCTAAAAGCCATGAGAACTACAGTAACAATTGAGAAGGGGAGCATCAGAAATTGACCAACTCCAGCGCAGACATCATTTAGATCCATCTTTACCCACACAGGGGAATTCCCTCATCATAAGAGGTCCAGATGATTTTTCAAGAGCAGGAAATGCTCTGAGCAACAAGTAGTAGTACAGTGGAACCTCAAAGATAGGAATGGTACAGTTACAGACTGACTGGTTAACCGGACACCATGTGGAATCAGAAGTAAGCAATCAGGCAGTAGCGGAGACCCAAAAAAACCCCTAAAAAAAAAAACCCCCAGGAAACACTGTACTGTGTTTGTATTGCACCCTAAAGGTACGCACAGCTGGGCTGCCTGTCCTCACCCCCACCCCTTAGTCACCACACAGGAAGCAGCCACTTACAGAGAGGAGGTAAAGACACTGAATTTCATAGGCACAGTGATGAGCCCCCGAGCAGGCAGAGCAGGAGCAGCACAGGGGTCTGTGCCACTTTCCTGTAAACGATGGGTGAAGTTCCCTCGCCAGGAAGGTGACAAGCTGGCAGGCTCAGTCCCACTCAGGGAAAGAAACCACCCAAGCTCCTGCCTGCCCACTGCACTCTGGAGGAGCAGCTCCATTTTAAAGGGCCACTGCCTTCATCATGTGCCCACTGACGCTGCAGTGCCCCACTCCTCACCCTTACAGTTAGGGAGCTAGAACCAGCTCCCTGTCCCCACCCCCACTCGCCGGGCAGCTATTTACAGGCCGGAGGTGAAGACTCTGACGTTCACAGGCACAGCTGAGAGCCTGCGGAGCATCCCATAACATCTTGTTCACAGTTCTCGAGGGGTCCATAACTCTGAGGTTCTACTGTACTTGGTCCACACCTGAGACAGCAGTGATTCAAGACCCTACCTGGAGCTAGTGGTCACTGTGCAAACACGTCAAGTGAGTAGTAGGGGAGAGATCCGGACTACTTTTGATCGTTAAAGTTCCCAACTCTTTTTCTGAGCATAAGGATTTTAATACCCACATCTTAAACCAAATCCTAACAGACATTTACATTTTGCTGACCCAAAATTTCCCCTGCAGTTTCAATGGGATATGGCATTCTGCACATCTTTACCACACAAGAGTGCAGGTAGTGAATAAGGTCCTAATCCTGCACGTGAGTAGTCCCAGTAGCTTCACTGGGACTGTCCAGGTGCTGATAATTAAGCACATGCAGAAGGGTTTGCAGGGTTAAGGTCTTTTTCACTTCCTGCACAAAGTGACCATAGGAAATACTGACACACAGCTGCTGCATTGTATTCATCCTCAGCAGCATCTGCCCTGAAGTGGAGATGAAGTGATCCGTAAACTACCTCCTCAACGTATTTTGCGGGTTTTTTGGGTTCTAAGTGCTTTGAGATCCTTGGATGAAGACGAGATGGGCAGTAGAAGTGCATAGAATTATTCCAGGAATTTTGATATACATTTCTTTTTAACCTCCTGGTGTGCAACTGTGGTGGTTTGATGCTAGGTTCTAAAGAGAAATTGGGATTCATATAAGAATGGTCCATTTGAATAAAGTGTTTGAAAACCTAACCTACATTATTCCATATTTTCTTCATTTAAAGAACAGAAGATTCAAGGCCTGTGACTGTGTCTTTATATTACCTATTTTGCCATGACAAACCTGTGGAATCTTTCTCTTGGGCTTCTGCAAGGCTGTTCTGGTAGATCTTATATTATTCACTTTGAATGTTCAAGTCCCACAGGAAAAAGGAATCCTTTGTAAGTGGCTCTGTATAGCAGCTGTTCTCAAAACTTTAGCAATCCAGGGACCCCCATTCTGATTTAAAATTTTTCACAGACCCCCAAGCTCCCCTGCTAAGCCTCATGCCCCTCCCACTCCACCCCTTTCCCCAAGACCCCACCATGCCTCTTCCTGCCACTTCACCCCTGCCCCTCCTCTTCCCCACCCCCCTGTCTCGAGCATGCCCCATCCCCATCCTCCCTCCCAGCACCTCCTGCATGCCAGCTGTTCCACAGCATGCAGGAGGCACCGGTGGGAGTCAGAGGAATTGATCAGCAGGGCTGGCGATCCCGGATATACTTCCACCTCCGAACAAGCCTCATCCCTGCTGTTCCCCCTCCCACTCAGTTCCTCCTGCACGTCGTGGAACAGCTGACCCCCAGTGTGCAGGAAGGGAGGGGAAGGAGTCGATCAGAGGTGCCCGAAGAACCCCTGGGATATCCCACAGATCCCTAGGGGTCTATTGGCCTCAGCCTGAGAAACACTGCTGGATAGCATTTAAATGAAAAATATTACATAAAGTAGGTCATGTTTCACAATCACGCCACTTTTTGACAAAACAAGATGAGGATTCTAAGATATTAATCTATCATCTTTATTCCAAAAATATATATATATATATTTTAAATCAGAGCATTTTAAATGACATTAAGCACAAAGAAGAAATATACTTCTTTGGAAGTTCTGAAACAGACATACAAAAACTCATGGGGCAACATTACAGACGACAGTGATAAAATCTGAAAGCTGATTTGTACAAATTTATAACACAACAGCTTCCTTTCACAATACAGAACTTCAAATAGCTTTAAGAAAAAAAACACCATTTTAAAAGTCTGGAAGGCACATCAGTTGGACCATAAAACGTATTGGCATGCTCACTAATCTGTTTTATGTTACATTCCAAAACAGAAATCGTAGCACTCCAATTAAATAGAAAGCTGAAGATGACAGTAGGCTCCTTTGTAAAGTACTATTAAAAAGTGGGATATTGGAAGAGAGGCTTGGCGGGTTTTTTTGGCTCTTCATAAAATACGAGTATTAATACAGGAAGTTAGAGAATTTAAAAAGCTGCATCATTCTGTTGTATTTGGGCGAGTTGCCACATAAACAAACACAACAATTAAAAGCACTACAACAGCCATTGTGGGAAGCACTACAGTGGTGATTTGTTGTCGAGCCTCTTGCATTGCCTGCTTTCTCTCCTTTTTATCTTTGGAGGTCTCCTTTTTGGGTTTTCCTTTCAGTTGCCTCATTCTTCTCGTAGGCTCTTGTGTTATTCCCCCGCCAAAACAAAAAACAAAAGTTGAGTTGCAAAAAGATAGGCAAAGGAAGGTCTTTGAAAAAGGGTGAAACAGTCCTTGCTACTTCAGATGTCTGCTTGTGCCACAATCTGTAAAAGAAGGGGAGAAAACAACAAATCTTTCAGATAGGATCAGTGTGTATTCTGAATAGTGATCACATATATTTTTTGCTCCCCTTTGATATCACTTTTATCTAATGCACAACAACATTTACACAGCTACTGTCAATGAAGGTCTCTCTCTGAAGACTCTCACTTCATTAATTACACTGCCCATGTGAAAAATTATAGCAGTTCATCATGGTGTGTTCATTTGTCCAAAGTCCACTCAACTTGTGTTATGTTAAGTCAGATACAATGCAGGGCACCATCCCTTGGATGCAGCAAAGCAATCAAGATAACTAAAGACAACGAGAATAAGACGAATTAGTTTTCTGTCACTACATAGCACCAGCTGCCTCTTCTTTTAACAGCAGGGATTCCCCACCAGAGGTGTATGGCTTCCCACAGATTTGCATTTCAGATAGCATGGGGAGTAAGCACATACCTTGTCATTAAATTCAAAGACATCACATTTATTATCCCCATAAAGCATTTATTGGAATAAAGGGCCTTCTGATGGAAAAAAGAATTGGAAAGATGCATTTAAAGCATGGCTCTTGTTCTCTGGTAGCAAGAATGGTATTAAAGTATGCTATGAGACAATGCTGTGTCTGTGATTTTATTAAATTTGGCATTTTCAGATGGAGGAATTCATTCCAAGTGATAATCCTTGAGGCAAACCAGACTGTTCTACACATAAGGTCATTGAAAATAAGTCGTTGTGAAGCTTCTACTAGTCCAGTTTCTAAGCAGAAGTACCGGTGAGGTGAGGTTAATAAGCACAGTGCACAGCGTGAAAGTATCTCTGAGATGAGAAGAGTATGGCCACACTTATGTATCACTACCCATGCTTTTCAGGTGTGTGCAGGTGCACAACTAGCAGTCAATATGACAACAAGGTACGTGTCTGTATCTGTAAAAAGAATGAGGCACCTTACGGACTAACCAATTTATTCAGGCATAAGCTTTTGTGGGCAAGAACCCCACTTCATCAGATGCATAGATTGGAATATACAGTAGGAAGAGGAAGATATATATATATACACACATACACACACAGAGAACATGAAAAGGTGGAGGTTGCCATACCAACTTTAAGTGGCTTAATCAACTAGGGTGAGCTATTATCAGCAGAAGAAAAAAAGCTTTTGTAGTGATAATCAGGATGGCCCATTTCAAGCAGTTGGCAAGAAGGTGTGAGTAAGAGTAAGGGGATACTTAACATGGGGAAACAGATTCAATTTATGAAATGATCCAACCACTCCCAGTCTTTATTGAAGCCTAATTTAATGGTATCTGGTTCTTATGTTATATGAAGGGGAAAATAACATTTCCTTATTTCATTTCTCCACACCCGTCACGATTTTATAGACCTCTATCCTACTCATCCCTTAGTCGTCACTTTTCTAAAATGAGCAGCACCAGTACTTTTTAATCTCTCTTCATTTGGAAGCTGTTCCATAACCTTAAACCATTTTTGTTGCCTTTCTCTGTATCTTTTCTATTTCTAATATATCTTTTTTGATACGGGGTGACCGAAACTGCAAACAGCATGCAAATTGTGGGTGTACAATGGCTTTTATATAGTGGCATTTTTATTCTTGCAGGGTCTTGTGTGTGTTTTTTTTTCTTTAGAGGATGGAGGGGGGTTATTGCACTAAGTTTAGAAAATGTTTATTAGGTGTATCTGGCTCTCACATTTCCTCTCTAAATTCCCCTTGCAAAACTCCCCTGTTCACCAGCTCCTCTGGTTGCTCATGAGCTGACTTTTAAAACCTCTGTTCTCTCTGAGTTAACACCTCCTTGTCAGGGAATCCTACAGGGAGTAGGGATGAAAGGATGGCCGATCAGAGCCTTGTCGGGAAGCTCGGAGTTCTCCTGGAACAGGCCACTAGGGGCAGCACCGAGTACCCCTTCAACCTCGCAGACAGACCACACTACAAACACCAATCAAGCAGGCACACGACAAGCATACAAGAATGCAGAAACTAACCCCAAGGGTCATACAGTCGCTCCTCCTTCACCTGGCAAACTCCCTCGCAAAATTCCCATTTGCTGCACCTATTTGCTAGCTCAGACTTCACCAGGGAGTAACTCAGCTGTGTTTGGTGGTAGGCTCTACCTGGCTAGCAACCTGGAGGTGCCTCTCACAACATGTTGTCCCTCTCTATACTAAGCTAAACATTTTTGGAATCCAACATCTAAAGAAACTCAAGGTCTGGGGATTTTTTAGGCTTTTTTTAAAAAATGAAATCTGATTATGAGGAAAGCAAAACAATTATGATTCTTTTTTATCATGAAATATATACATTGTATTAACAGGTGTTGCTTGCACAAAAAGTTATCCTAGGTAGGAAGCAGGATAAACCCAGCAAAGCAGAGCTGCAGACCCCCTCCAGTCCATCAGACACAAACGTTCTGTTTTTGGTCTCTGGTTATTAGCAATTATTAGCTTTGTGATTGCTTCATCACAGCTTTAAAAGGACAGAATATTGATAATTTCTATCCATCTGGTGTTCTTGCTACACATTAAGGTACACAATGCCACTCCAGATGTCAGTAAGCGCCTGCTGATAGAACAGAAATCTGTATAAATGGCCTCCCTATTGACTGGAGGATGTAGCAAATTACTAGAAAAAATAGTCTAATTTTACTGCAAGTGAGTTTTTTTAAATTTTCACCATCCAGCCCAAGTTCATAGCTTAACAGCAGAAAACGAAAACAAGCTAAAATTGTTTTGATTTACAGAGTAAGAGTTGTTTTAATTCTTCTGTGTGAGAAACCGTACTACAAAGGAATTTTCCTGTCCTCTCACATAAGTAGTAATACACTGACTGCTGGGGTTCTCATCCAGATTTATTATTTCACTGAATGAAGTCAGTGTGGTGAAGCTTATGGAAACATTCAGAATAGCAGAGCAAACACTCAAGACCAGTACGTAAATCAATAGGCACGGGTTTCTGTCAGAGTCAGGTTCTGCATGGATAGAGACCACAAAAATGGGATAGTTGGGGAGTTTGTGTTCCTCATGTTGTGATGAAGTAGGAATTTTCCGTACCTTTTTTATGAAGCCTATGTGTGCCTCAGTTTCCCCTATATTTTGCATGATTACCCATAAAAATGAAAAGGACTAAGGTTGCTCTTGGGGCAGACTGGGAGACATATGCGCGTATGTCACTTAGCTATTCCTCCAAGAGACTGTCCCAAACTACAGGCATAGCACCAATCCTATGGATCAATGACACTTCTGATTGGCCCCATATCATCTGTTCTCAGTTTCCAAACAAAATGGTGTTTCTTCTGACTAGCACCTGCAAACTCAACCTGGATTCAGAGACAAGCTGGGTTTCTTCCCTCCTTTTATGTCTGATCACTAGAGAGATTCTGGTGATGATGATGATGATGTACAGTGAGGACATCACCCAGCTTGACTCTTGGAGAGAGTCAGTTCTTTCAGCATTCTGCAACCTTGGGACCTGGTTGAGAAACAGGCCCTGAAAATCAGAGATGTTTAGCGAACTTCAGGATGGGTGGCAAATCCTACATCCTCACAACACTCAGATCACCCGTCTTCCTGGATTCCTTGTTTGGTTCTCGATCTTCTTCAAATAGAATTGCATTTTTTTTAAAACCCTGCATATGCTCTCTTCAGCTCACCATGGCCTCTCACTCCTTCACGTGCTCCCACTGCTGTTGACTGGGGTGAGGGTCTTTTACACTAGTGGTCTTCAAACTGGGGCATGCGAGACCCCGGCGCCGTCGCGGGATCGGCCCTGGAACACCACTGAAATTGGAAGAGGTCTATTTTCGTCCTGCCGAAATGCCGCTGAAAGCGGAAGCTTTCTATTTGGTGGCATTTTGGCGGACATACCCCGGGTGCCGCGATTGGATGCAGGACCACAGAAAGGGGCCGCCACGGAAAAACTTTGAGAAACGCTGTTTTACACTCCTGAAACAACCTTTCTATATCTGCCTCCACTTTCTTCCTGCTGGAAAGAAATTTCTTTTGTCCCTTGCATTCCTCAATTTCTTCCTTCGTCTGGTACTTAGCTTTATTATTTCACTCTGAAACAGATGAAGTACAAAAGAAAAAGTTTCATATTTGCCACTCAGTATAATTAGATGATCTGATATTGCAGCCTGGAGAGAGAGAGCAACATGAAAATATTGTTTCTATTATTAATACAAGTCAGCATGTTTCATATTTTTGTTACTTAAGGGACCAGTGAAATGACCGACAGGAAAAGCCTGTGAGACTTCCTATGATTCACAGTAGCAAACAGAAGTTAAAATGAAACCAATTTCTCACTCAAATAAATGTGTGCCTTGTTCTGTACAGCATAAACCATCATTAGCCACACAGAGACCAAAAACATCAATTGTTTATAACCTCTTTAAAATGAATATTTCATCCTGAAACTAAATTAATTAAATCCTGAAGTACTGAACAGAAGGTTTTCCATAAATGTCAACTCCATTAGAATGACAGACTACTGCTCCCAAGTTTGGGAACCTGGTATCAACATACGAATACATTTCCAATGGGTTTGGGTCATCTGGCTTCACCACTAGCAGAAGCTGGGCTTATGTAGAGATCCAGCCTGAAGATTTCAGTGAAGGTTAGTGAGGCAATTCTTAGGATTTCACCCAAACCGAACTAATTTGCTATAAAAACAGGGAAGGTGGATCTCCTCAGGACCTCTGCTCCACCTTTCACCAGGGATCCATTCATAGCTTCTAATATTGAAACAAACATTGCAAGAGAGAATTTGTCCAAGTGTAGCAGGGTGCTGCTGCAAAGGCACCTCATTAGCCCCTGCTCAGCCAGCCCCAATCGGGCTGGCTGAGCAGGCCTGTGAATTGGCTGCACCTGCCGGCCTGAGGGCGTAAGGGCTATAAAGGCTGGGAGGGGGCCAGAAGGCAGGGGGAATGGCGAGGGTAAGGTCAGTCTCCTGGCTGAGGGCTGCTGTTTGTGGAAGAAGCCAACTAGGCTGGTAAGCTCTGTATATAGCTTAGCACTTGTAAATACAGACACAGGTGCTGCAAGCTTGAGGCCTCTCTGAGCTTTATTGGAGCAGCCAGCGGACCCTATTACAACAAGTCACTCAGGACCCAGCCATGGGAGAGCTGTGTGTACGTTCTGGTGCAATGTAGCACTGACACAGGATTTTACAAACAATAACTAAAGCAATAGCTTGGGTTTGATAGTGTTCACTTGTATAAGAGGAAAGAACAAATCTCCACACTGCAACAATTCCTGGGTGAAATTCCTGGGCTAGGAGAGTGAGACTAGAATACTAGATAGTCATAGCGGTTCCTTCTGTCTTTGAAATCTATGGTCACACAACAATATCCACTCCCCTGGGCCTTACCGTAAGGCTGGTAAGTTTTCCCATCTGTAGATTGGGGATACTAAGACAGAAAGGTTAAATATCTTTGACCAAAGTCACAGAGCAAATCAATGCCAGAGTTGGGATTAGAGTTCATTGTTCTCAATCCCATTCTTAGCCCACTAGAACACACTGCCTCTCGTTACTGAGCTACTACTTCTTGGGCCAAAGGTCATGTTGGTCACTCAATACAAAAGCCTAATTCTGGTGGAAACAGAGTCACTGCAGCTGTTTTGGTCCCAGGATATGAGAGAGACAAGGTGGGTGGGCTAATATCTTGTATTGGAACAACTTCTGTTGGCGAGACAAGCTTCCAAGTTTACACAGAGCTCTCCTTGAGGTGAAAGCAGAAAAGAGCTTGCAGCATCCAAATGCTATTGGTGGCAGCATGGGTATTGGTGATCCCCACAGGTCCAAAATGATTTGGATCCTCCCTAAAATTCAAAGGATCTGTGCCCACTGCTTTTACAGACCGTAAAGACCATCAGCCTGAAGTGACTATAAGGAGCTAAGGGCAAGAGATGGATCACAAATTGTGTGACCTTTCGGTCAAATCATTCATCTTTCAATCCTAGTGTGATCAACTGACTCTTTCCAGTTCTTTGCCTTACAAACTTACCTTTTCTTTTAAACAGAAAGCTAAGAGTCTCCTTCACATTTCTAGTACCCTAAACCAGAGAGGCCTCAGAGCTGTCGATCGTACGTGTCTCAAAGCCTTGCTCTGTTAGTAGTCGGTCATTCTGGTCCAAGCTTTCGTAAGTGCTCAAACTGAAACATCAGACTAGTTCACCTAACTCAGGGGTTCTCAAACTGGGGGTTGCGACCCCCTTGGGGGTTGCAGAGCGCCTCCAGGGGGGTTGCAAGCTCCCAGCGCCGCTTTAAAGCCGCTGAATGCATTACTTCTGCATTTGGCGGCTTTTCGGCGGACATACCGAGCGCTTCCGCAAATAGTGCTCGGGAGCGCTCGGCATGTCCGCCAAAAAGCCGCCAAATGTGGAAGCAATGCATTTGGCAGCTTTTCAGCGGACATACAAGGGTCCGCCGCGGCACAGGGGCAAGCAAAAAAGCGTCGCAGTCTCAACAGGTTTGAGAACCGCTGACCTAACTGGTTTTGGAAGAGGGATCAGATGAGTGTAAACAACTCGACAGATACTCATGTGGGAATAGCACTGAAAACAGTTGCCTTTCTTGTTTGTTAGGATTAATGACTAAATTATTAGACAGAAAGAAATCTTCTTAATTACTAATCTTAAACAAAACGACAAGGTGCTGCAGGAAGTGATACTGGTTATTCCATACAGGGTACCATTCCCTTGAAAAAATATCCCAGCATATCCTGCCTGGAAAGACCATCTTTCAAGCAGGCTTAAGAGAGTTCTAACTATTTGGGGGCGACTAAAGAGTCCATGGTATCTTCACAAGTATAAAGATTTTTATATGCAGTGCCTGGCCAAAGTCCAACTAAGGCAATATTGTACTGCTGTCCCATCCTCCACTGTTCCCCACCAAAATTCTCCCTGCAGTTTCAATTGGTATTCTTCACTTTCTGTCCTAAATTGTTGCATAGGGTTAAGTTGTACCAACTGTTGCCCTGAAATGGCTACATTTCAAATGAACATGTAAATCCTTTTCAAAGAAAACCAGCACACAAGGAGAGAGCATTTCCTGTTGTATGGTACTGCAGTACTTCAGGACTATATGAAATGAAAGCTATCTTTAGTAATCTAACTAGTTAAACCACACACTATATGAACAACTATGACCAACTGCTATGAGACAGGAAAGGCAAGACTGTTTCCAGTTATGGAAACTGAACCAAATTATTGCCTTTTACTCTAACGATCCAAAGTTCCAATTTGTCAAGAAAAGCCTTGATGATGCTTTGGTGAGAGAACAGATTTGCACCTTTCCCTTGCAGCTGAAGATTCAGTTTGTTCAAGATTCCAAAAATGTCAACAAAATATGCAAATTCTAAATTTGAGTGCATCAGCACATTTCGGAATTCCTCTTTCCCTGGAGTCTGGAGAAACAAATCCAACTCCTCTCTCAATTGGAAAACTCTGTTGAGTACGTTCCCTGATGACAACCTTCGTATAGAAGTGCAGAACAGCAACACATCAAACACATTTCCTGGCAAAATCTTTTGAACAGCCTGGAGTTCAGAGATGATGATTTGATGTAATTCACCACTTTCACCAACCCTTTGAAAACAGCATTGAGTTGATCAGGTGATGTTTTTGATGCCAAAGCTTCCCTATGAATGAAGCAATGAACTCCAGTTACCATTCGAGCGTGCTGTTTCACCAACATTTGGAAGCCTGATTTTGAACCCAGCATGGCAGGTGCACCATCAGTGGTGACACCCACAAGATTTGCCCAAACCAGACCATGCTCTTCAAGGAATTGTTAACATTCTGATATTTTGTAGTGTTATCAAGAGTCATACAAAAAATAAACTCATCTTTCAAGCCTTCCTCAACCATATATCATGCGAAAACCAATAGCTGAGAGCACAATGTGACGTCAGTCGATTTATCCAATTGTACGGCAAACAATGGAGACTTCTTTATTTCATCCACAACTTGTTCACTGATGTTGTGATATCATTTATCCATCTCAATATTGTGTCATTAGAGATAGATACATCATTTAGCTTCCTTCTTGCTTCCTCGCCAAGAACTAGCCACACCATCTCTTTTGCATAGGGAAGCAAAGTTGCTCTACAATGGTATGAGGTTTTTTGGCCCATGCAACTTTGTATGCAACTATGTAGGAAGCGGTCACTGCATTCTTGTATTTTTGTAGAATGTACCTGTTGAATCAAGGTGCTGTCGTTTCAAACCTGATAACCGCCGCTCAGAATAATCTTCATCCTTTTGCAACAACTTTGGATGACACTTTTCGAGATGGAGTTTCAGCTTAGCCAGCTTCATTGAGTCATTCCCTAAGACTTTGAAACAAACAACACATTGTGGCAAATCCACACCATCTTTTTCTTGACAAGTGATGTCCATGATGTAGTCCTCCTAATACTTGTGCTTGACATTCCTTCCTGTCGTTGCCACTATCTCAGATCTGTGGGGTTACAACAAAATTTTGATTTTTTGAACAATTTATTTTGGGAGATGCATAGTAATTATAAATCACTCATATAGATGTCCCAAAATAAGTTGTCCAGTGGAAAAAATAGGAACTACAATACAATGTCCAACTCACTCGCACGGCACTGATTACATGGGCTATGAAAAAATAAACTATGGCAGTTAGTTTTTGTCTCTTGTATTTGGTTGAGTAAAAACATATTTTAGGGTTATTTTTTAACAGATAGTAATATTTTATTAACCTGTGATACCAGCGCTAAAGTATTATTTATTTTGGGAGTAGACCGTTTAACTTAGTACTGTCAAAACCAAAATTACTTTCAAACCAACCTGATAAATTCAACAGATGTAAATATAGAAGTTTATGTCTTACCCCCTGTATTAAAAACCCCATACAAAAAAGCCACAAATGAAATAAAAAGTGTGTAATAAACTAACGAACATAAAGTTGAAAATTGAGTGCAAACTTACATTTTACAACAGAAATTACAAACAAACTAAAACAGCACATTTAGCACAGAACGAACGACACGTCAACCACTCAGCACGATGGCGGAAGCTACAGTGATGCTCAGAGCCTTAGATGGAAGTTACTGGCAACACAATGCAGTCGTGTCCTAGGTGATGCCATGAATGACACACTGCATGCTTGTGAACATGGCGTAAAACAGCCTAATGGCAGCGCCTGCTCACACTATCTGACTTTGGACAATATTCATATGGACCACCAAAAAAGTCACCACGGACCACTAGTCCATCAGTTGAGAAATACTGCACTAACCAATGCCAATTCAACACTACAATCTCTACAGCTCTCTCTACACACACAATGCACGCACAAAGGACTGTTTACCTGCACTTAGTATAATTACGTCTAGACGTCTGAAGAATTTATTACAGCTAGTCTTACACCATGAATGCACTAACCACATGAATCGGAATAATTTTTTCTATCTCCTCATCAAAAAGAGTTTGCAAACCCAACTTGATTGACCAGGCCCTGTTGCCCATGTCACACTCCCTGAACAGCTGCACCACTTGAAATTCACACAGGAACTAATATTTATAATTTAGGGTATCCCTCGGGGCACCTGCATATTAATAGATCACACATTAACAAATTAGCAGCGAGGCAGGTTTTGTTCCACTGAAGTTAGTTGATGGCAGTGGGAAAAAGGGATGTTAGGAACTTGAACAGACAACGCTCTGCAGATTATTGTAGTGCAGGGGTCTCAAACTCAAATGACCACAATGGCCACATGAGGACTAGTGCATTAGCCCAAGGGCCACATCACTGACATCCTGCCCCTAGCTCCACCCCCACTCCTCTCTTTCCATGAGGCCCTGCCCCCGCCCCGCTCTTCCCACCCCTTCCCTGCCCCCATCCCTACCCCCAGGGTGCGCAGGAGGCGTAAGGGCTGTGGCAGGGGTTCTGGGCAGGGAGTTGAGGTGCAGGAGATGTGCAGGATGCGGCAGGGGGCTCAGGGCAGGGAGTGCAGAGTGCAGCAGGGGGCTCAGGGCAGGGAGTTGGGGTGTGGGGTGCAGGGGTGCAAGGTGCAGTAGGGGGCTCAGGGCAGGAGGTTGGGGTGCAGCAGGGGTGAGGGGTGCAGAGAGCTGGGGTGTGGGGTGCAGGAGGGATGAAGGGTGAAGCAGTGGGTCGGGTGCAGCAGGGGGCTCAGGACTGGGTGTGCAGGGTGTGGGGTGCAGGAGGGGTGCAAGGTGCAGCAGGGGGCTCAGGGCAGGGGATTGGGGTGCAGGAGGGATGCGGCAGGGGCTTAGGGTAGAGAGTTGGACGGCAGGGCGGGTTTGGGGGCAGGGCAGAGCAGGCTCCCTGCCCTGTCTTCCCTCTCTCCACTGCCTCCGACCATGCCCTCCACTGCTCTGGGAAGCAGCTGGATCCTGAGGAAGGGAGGACACCTGACTCTGTGCGCCATGGCCACGCCTCCAGATACCTCCCCCAAAGCTCCCATTGGTTGTGGTTCCCAGGTCCCCGCCAATGGGAGCTGTTGGGGGCAGTGCCTGGAAGTAAGACACACACAGAGAAAGCTGTGCCCTCCCCTCCCCCAGCCGCTCCAGGGGCAGGTACGCAGGGAGCCTGCCCTTCCCCAGGTGCGCGCCAGGCTGGAGCTGCTCTAGGTAAGGGGGGGGGGCGCGTGGCGGGCTGCAGAAAAGAACCCCACGAGCGGCGTGTTTGAGACCCCTGTTGTAGTGGCACTTGGGGATAAGCCCTCTCCAGAGCAGAGATGCAATTGGGGATACACTCTGGCCTTATTATAAGGGCTACATTTTCTAGTAGGAAACATGAAAAATTGCCTTTGGTTGCAACACTCCTGAAGCAAGATACAAGCCATACAGACAAGAGATTCTGTGGGAGCGTTTGCTTCCACTTCCGTGAGTTTGCCTGCATGGAAGGACAAGGGTGACTCTACCATTCAGCCAGAGGAGGCAGTCACATGGATCAGCAATTTGGTCTCCTCTGCCCAGGGCTTAGCCAGCATGGCTGAAGCTCTGTTATGGCTGAAGGAGACCCGATCATATTGGGTCAGTAAGAGCAGTCCAGTTCCTGCGGGAGAATGTAGTAGGGTAGCTCTGTATGTGTCCATGAATGTGGTTTTGCCACAATCCCTCTTTTGACCACACCTAAGCCCCAGGAGCATGTGTCTGAGGGCGAGTAAGCTAGCATGTCTGAGGGGTGTTTGTAAGTACACACCTCCGGCTGTGGCAAGGGCCCGAACCCACACCAGCGTGCAGTATACACAGGGGGAAAGTGCACATGCCAGATGTCAAGTTTCAACTGTCTCCCACCCCCACACAGCACCGAACCCTTTTCTGCCTGATATAAAGGCCCCTCCACTGTCATCATAACAGCTTTCCATTGCAAGCTTTACAGATTAACGCAGGTGGGCATAGGCAGCCGCTTGGTCCACCAACCACACCAGGGTGTGATTGTGTGGTCAGAGTGCACTGTCCTTCACAACTTGGCAGGAACGTTTACCTGTAACAGGAAATTTCACAGAGACCGGAGCAGACAGATGTTCAGCAGACTCCAGCCCAGTGCCAGGAACGCACCAAGCACTGGAAACTCCTCTACAGGGGGGCAAATGACTCCAGCAGTCATTCTGGGAGGGGTTGTCATTCATGCTGTGCTGTGAGGAGTTGGACCAGGTGACATCAAGGGCTCCCCGTGCAGAGTGTGAAGTGGCTCATGAAGCCACAGATTCATCCCCCTGCTCCCTTTTGGACCAACTCACCTTTCAGCAAGACCTAAGTGGCTCCATGATTCATCCTGTGGTTCCTAATACATAACAGAACATCTGCCATTGAAACAGGCACATGTATTTAAAATGGTGCCCATGTTATCAGCAGACAGCTACTGTTTAGAGGGAAATGGTAATTCTGAGCCTGATTATGCAACCTTTACTCACATGAGTAGTCCCATTGAAAGGACTAGAACTACTCCTGTATGTTCTGCCCTGTAAGACTTACATAATTTATCCCTAAATGACTGAAAGCAACATGAATAAGTCTTGCCCCTGCATTTTCAAATTAGCAATCTGGATTATAGCCGTATGACTAAATTCAGTTCAAAATTGGCAGGACAGAGCTAAAATGATGCACAACCAAGAACTTAGGAGTTCATGTTAACAACCACTATCTTTCTAGGACATTTTTATCATATGGTTTCAAAAAGGGCTAACATTAAGACATTGATTAGACGAGAACATTGGACCTGGTGAAAAAGATCAGTTCTCTCCTCTATAACAATGCCAAATTTACCTCAGTCCATTTCACCGTTTCAAAGTATTATGATTTGCTGTTACAACCCTTCATTTTGAAGGGTAAAAGCTTTTAGTTGCATGCATAACAATGAGAGAATTATTAAGGCAGTGTACAAAATCAGTCTAACTTTGTCCTTTAGCAGAGTATTTTGTTTTGCCAAATTACAGACCTAAATCAAAATTGACCCACCATTACCAGAACATCACATTTACAGTAAGTGCTGCTTTGAGAGTCTCTAAACTATTCATTGCATCTGGAAAATGAAAACCATCACTATATTTTTCCACAGTGTCAGAGGGGAAAAAAGGCTGTCAAAAGAGCTATTTCAATATGATTATAACAGTTCTGAGGACCTGATGTACAAAAATAACCCATGCTGTGGGGGGAAAAAAAGATTTATATATCTGGGAAGATGATGTTCTTAAACGTAGGCCAGGTGCTAAAATTTTTAGTACAGAAGGCAGTGCTATTTTGTAGTTTTATTCCATTAACAGAGCAGAACTCCATGAAAGAAGAGAAGAGACACAAGCATTTTAGGTTCAGTTAATTAGTGGCATCAGCAACAGATTTTTTGATAGGTTAAGATCAGTATCAAGAAGGCTCTCAAGTCAGGTTCTAGTATGAAGTAGTTTTCAGTAGGGGAAGAGAGAGCGTGCACACAAGTTAAAAATAAACATGAATTTGTCACAGAATGTATTAGTTTGGGGGAGGTTGCCAAAGGAAGAAAAGAAAACCTTGCCATTTCCTATTTACACAAACAGAGATCTTATTAAACTTAAATGCAATATGCTGCAAGACCCAGAAAATGACTTGATAATATGTTTGCTTAGCTGTTTTTTTATAAACTGCAATTTTCTTCTGCTGTTACTGACAAGAACTCCCTAAAAACAAGATATTTCTTTTACTGGTGCATTTGTTCAGTTCAGTCAGTTTCTAAACACCACAAACAAGCAGGAAGATTTAAACCAGTCACTGATAGCAGCTTGCAGGATTTCAAACAACAAGCATTCAGCCTTTGTGAGAATGAACAGCAAAGGAAACCAAATGTGAAAATAACATGGGTTTTCCAATACAACTATGCTAGGGACACCTGTCCACTGGGAATTTGACTTTCACTACCAACTCCTTTCCGAAACTGAACAGTCATCATTCATGCTTTGAACTGGCGATGACCTAAGACGGGAAATACTCTGTTTTATATTATCCAATATATATACTTTGTTACCTCTTTCATTCAAACTACCAGATTCCCCCAAAATCCACTCTGTGAAACTGCCTAACCCTAAATCTAGCTATGAAACAGATTTATAAGGCACAAGCACAGCAAAACACCTGGAAACCTGAAGCCTGATGTTGCAGTTTTGTAATATGAAAGGACTGTTGATGCTTTTCATTATAATCCCCTTCATTGTCATTAAAACTTTGGCACTGAAAATGCCATTCAGGCTCAGACTTGGCAGGCAAAGTCTATGCCCACAGCAGGAGGGGACTGTTAATTCCAAAAAACAAAAATTAGATATTTTTTGGCAGGGAATAGGAGAAAAACACAGGAAGCGATCCAACAGATATGGGGGCAAGATCCAACAAGAGCAGGTCAACAGCCTTCTGATGGCAAGGTGGCGGGGCCTATGTTGGATCCAAATTGTCTGGGGAAAGGTTGATTGCTCCATTCAGAGCATAAAAGGAGGGAAAACCTCCTGTGGCTGGAAGTTACGGAGCAATCTGGGGAAGGGGTAGCTGAAGAAGAGCTCATGTGAGTGAGCTCCTTGTGCCTTGTGGGACTTCAGTACACCCAAGCTGGGATGCGTTTTTTACTTTACTAAGTATCTTGGAGTTACACACAGATTTAAAGTGAGACGAAGCTGCTGCCAGGGCATTTTGAGTGAGGGGTTCTGGTCTCAAGCTCACTTCTTCAGGACACGTTGGAAGCCTTGTTTTTCAAGGCTTCCCAGTGGATAGCTGTGGAAAGCCCTTGCTGGCTTTGTGCCTGTCTGCTCCTGCTTGCACATGCACCCAGAGGCATCTGATTAGCCCATTAGATAAGTACTGCACGGTTTATAAATAAATATACAGCGAATCCCTCACCCCCAATACAATTATTGATGAGGGTGAGCGAGGAGCCAGGAGACTCTCCCTCCTAATTCCCGCAGGGATAGGGATTCCCCTCCCCTCAATCACCGTATATTCAGGTTGGATGGAGCTCTCAGAACTTAAGCGATGCAATGGCTTTGCTGGTTTGATCTGTACCCTGCTCTCCAAAGCAGTCACTCAGAGTCGGGACATTCCCGAGGGGTGATATAGAGAGAGATTCTTCTCCCTGTTGCACATGTCTGCACACTCAAAAACCTGCCATCCCCACATTCAAATAACACCAAGATGTTAGGAGAGAACTGCCCAAGCCATGTACACTAAAAGCGTTGGGGAATCGGGGCCTGCTGAAACTACTCTCGAGTTCTTGTTTTTCTTACATGCTTGATAACCTTTCAAGGTAGTGTTTACTGCGCACTCAATCATTAGAATCAGAGTTTCCATGGGCATTTTAGGGTTTTTCCCTCCAATTTCCTAAAATCTAAAATCTTATTCAATCTACTCTGAAGCTCACTCCTACATTCATGTTATATTTTACTAAACTATCCCACATGGTAACAAATAGGATAACCAGATGTCCCGATTTTATTGGGACAGTCCCGATTTTGGGGTCTTTATCTTATATAGGCTCCTATTACTCCCCAGCCCCAGCCTGATTTTTCACATTTGCTATCTGTTCACCGTAGTAACAAAGCACCCTGGCTCCTCCGCCTTGGATAACACATCATTACATACAGCTGGATCCGGCTGTTCAAATCCCTGTTAGCTCCCCTCAATTTACACATAAGAAGACAGGGCGACATTAATGTAAACTAATTAAACTTTCTGCATTAAAATGAAGACCTAATAAAATAAGAGAGACAAAAGGAAAAGCTTTACATTGTCTAACCAAGGACTGTTTTCCAAGCATAAGTGTCCTCCAAAGAGAGCCCACAGGGCTTAGGAACAAAAAACTGCAGCCTCTGTCTCATGAAGGTAAAATCTAATCGGTTCTGCAACAATGGCTCACTCACTTCTCAATAAATATACGTGTTAACACTCGAGTTAGGATTTTCCAGCAGCACAAAACCCACTGGCAGTAACAGACGGCACAGAGCCAGGTGGCTAATGTATCAGTCAATTACAAACAAGCATGAGAAATGCAGGTGGCTATGGGAAAGCATCTTGTAAGGTAGAAATTCTTCTGAAAAGTTCAGGAAACAACTACTGGTTCATACCACAACCCAGGAAACAAAATAGCAAAACAAAAGTGACTCCTTTAAAAAAATGCTTATCAAGACCAGAACTTCAGTTCCCCTTATGTAACAGAATTAAACAAGGAAGGAGGAACAAAGCACAACACATAACCATCTCCATGCAGTACTTCTATAAAACAGTACTTAGTATTCCATAACCCTGGAAGGCAGACACCAAGGATTTCAAAGTACTTCTAAAGCATTAATTAGCCTCATACCCAATGAAGCAAACACTATTTTCATCCCCATTTTGGATATAGAGGAGGTTATGGTCCAAACATTTGTGCATCTGAGTAATATAGTGTAGACAGAATATAGGCGTAATTGCCACCATGTATCACAGCAGGTCTAGGCCACAGGGCTAAACACGCTTGTGCTCTGCTATGCTGTTGTGGAAAAAGGATCATAGTGCCACACTAGGATATTTTCCAAAAATCGCAGAAAAGGCATTGAAAATACAATAATTGAGAAATGTCATCCAACAAATTAAGCCCTCCCAGGTTCAACCACATCCCACAAAACACTCAGTACTCCATCCAACCTTCCACTCAGATTTCATATCCCTTTAATACAATAACTGACTTCTTATTCCAAATGTCTTAGCCCTGTTTATGTTTTGCCTTCTCTGGCAGCACAGTTATTTAAGGCACTTCTAAGTCAGGACCCATAGCAATTTTTCTTGTTTCCATTCCATTGCAATCTTTCAAACCATCATAAATAAGTGCTTCAATTCCATTGCTTACTTTGTAAATTCACGCAGATTGTTCCAAAAGTCTTTGTAAGTTATGGCAGTTTCAAGACACGCCAAAAGTAAATGCTAAAAAGCAAATTTATTACCTAGCGGATGCTATTAACCAACTCCTTAAAATACTGCTCTCTCTACACAAAACTGAACAGAATCAGCTGGTATCTACTCTTAGCATCTCTTCTGGAGATTTCAGAACATGCCAAACACTTCCCCTCCCGCCCCTTCCCCGTGTACCTTCAGTTACACCACACTTCTCAGACAGCCTAAACCTGGATCACTTTTAGCTGTAATCACCTAAGGTGGTGTAAGCACAGTCAGCATTTGGGAGTGTGGGCAATGCGAGGATCTCAAAGAACCTTACATCATCAAGAACCTGATCCAAATCCTAATGACCAAGTCACTGGATTAGGTAGTACCTGACCTTACTATATACCTATATCATTTTCAGAAGTTCTGAAGACCCAAAGCTCTTTCAGGTGCCTCTAGTCTGCCATTCAAAATTTGACACACTAGAATTTCTGAAACATAGTATAGGACACATTTCTGATTGAGAAATGAGAAAGCTCCAACTCGCCCTGTTTGCCAACAACAAAAATAACCTTGATATTCCTAATATTTCTATCTTAGAACTCAGCAAAGAGATCCTGAAGAAGGGCACAAACCCAGTTCCCTCTCCTCCATCTTCTCTCTTTTGTAGGTCACCTTTAAAGGCAGCATACTCCACATCTCTTTCTAGCCTCTGGCTGACACTTAGAAGTTCCCATCCCACATCATCTCCAGCTTGCATATATTTCATATATATAAGAATTCATATATTTCATTCTTCCATTACTCCTTTCCTGTTCTCCAGGGAGGTTTTTCATCTGGTGTTACAGCAATAACTAATAAATCTGCAGTGAGAATTCCTGCTGTCTATAATCCATATTTCTGAATCTAAAGCTAACACACTGTGTTTTGGGCTCTGAAGCAACTAGGACAACTTAAAATGGCAAGCGTTGTAAATTAGGAGTGACAACAGCAGGTTATTTCTCATTCGCTCCAAGTGTTTGTTTGGCCCTGAGAGAACTGGCTTTGTTTCAAGAGCTGGCAAACACTGGTTAATATACATGTAAATGTATTATTTCTCTCAGAGCAGGCAATTTCACAAAATGAAACGACCGAATTAAAGATGAGCCTAGTTTTCCTGCTGATGTGTGGCTCAGATGCAGCGTTGTTGAAAGCCTTTGCAATCTTTGTCACACTGAGTCAACAGGGAAAAGCCACCATTTGATTGTGAGACAATTTCACTGTGGAAACATGAAAGCATTTTGTATAAATATTAATCACTGAAGTTCTTCTGGAGCAAAGTGGGATGGAGGCTAGATTACATAAAGCTCCTGTACTGACCTGATAGGCCAATATATGCTGAGGAGGTACTGCCAACAGTGTTCCAAGCACAGTTATCAACCCCAGAAATAGATCCAGAAACCCCATTTTTATCATGAAAGTGTATTTTCACATACCTTTCACAACTCATAAGAGGCAAGAGGAGGCATCTTGCCATGTTAGCTTCCAAATTTTGGGGCTGAGCAAAATGAGTATGTTGTTTTCTTAACAAATTATTACTAACCAGGGTAGGGTAGGGGGAGAATGCCATAGAAACCGCCAAATATTTAAAAAGAAGAGGTAAGTAAACTAAAGCACCAAACCATGGAGAAGGGAGAAAATGCATTTGCTTAGACATGATCTATCTAGGTGCTTATATCATGCTCATTGCTCTTGTAAGAACACATCAAGCTTCTCTCTCTCACCAAGAGAAGCTGGTCCAACAAATGATACTACCTCACCCAACCTTGTCAGGACATACCAAGTAAGAGGCACATCCTGCCCAATCCAACAGAATGGGTGAGATCGTGCTGTACAAGAAGCTCATGCCCAGGTGTACACCCTTCACTGCTCCAGTTGGGCTCTCTTCTCTGTCCAGCAGGTAGGGCTGGGGATGAATGCAGGGATATGGATCTACCAACCATTGGTCTCTGTCCCCATACAAAAGAGGTGCATTTGCTATGGGAGCTACTGCAGCTTGAAGGCTCCAACAGCAGTCATAAAGCAACCTTACGGGTGGGGTTAGTGTTTACCCATTAGCACTGGAAAGTGCTCCAGTCCCACTTGAGCCCGGGAGAAGGCTGAAGAGCACCTAGCATCAAGGAATCCTAATACTGGGTCTCAAATGCTTATTAAGCCTCTGTAGGGCAGAAACACCAAAAATATTTACACGCTTCAGAAGAAGTGGACTTAGAAGGAAGGCAAAATGAGCTAGAGAAATCTGGCTGTGATCCAAATAACGTATTGGAAATCAGCAGTAGGAAGTGGAAAACATTTCAGAAACAACTGGGGCAGCTGCAATCAAAATTCATCTCCATCAAGTGAAAAAAAGGACACAAGCTGAATGAAAACAAATGGGAGGTAAAACAGCTGTAGACAGGAGACGTTTAAAGAGAGAAAGAAACCGGACAAGACCTGGACTTACGGGGCTACACCTATACAGCACGCAGGGAAGGAAATTACTTAAGTCCCAAATTGCGCAACACTGATAGACCCACGTGCTAGTGCAGAGCCCCGTTCATTGGAGCCGAGCCCCCACAGGGGCATGAAGGTCCACTCCCAGGGAATAGGATGTGAGCGTTACCATAGTAAAGGCACTGTAAACTAGGATTAATGGGATTAAATTTAGAATGGGAAATGTTAGAAAGGGTTTCTGTTCAAGCCTATCAGGAAAAGGCACTATAATTTTCTGATCAGATATATCAACATTATATGAACCATTAAACAAATTAAAATCACATTCAAAGTATTTCTAATACTTATTTTTTTAAAACTGTGGATTTTTTAAAAATATCCAATCCACAAGATATTCTGGGGCTCATTACTGCTGAAATAATCATAAGACTGGAAGGTTAATGACATTCAGCTTTGGACCATGTATCTAACAGGGCATTTTGCAGTGGTGTCTTTATACTAAACACATCTCCCTTCCCACTGTGTATGGCTGCTTACATGGTACATATAGATGATCACACACGGAATCTGCTGAATGGAAAGGTGACATAGCAGAATGAGCCAGGGTCAGACAGAACAGAGGAAAGGATTTTAAAATTTATTGTAGAGTATCACTTGAGAGCTCAACTTTGTACATGCAGTGAAAAAACCACACTTGACTAAATTGCTAAAGAAAATACTTCTCAATGAAAGAAGATGGCACTATTACTAGATAAGCTATCCGTGAGACACCACTGATCACCACACCTAAAAAAGATTTTAGCTGTACTTGAGATGTGATAGATAATCAGAATTCTTAACAGGTTTCATTCCGTTCGGGTGTCAGTCATACATACTGCATATAGGATTTGGAAATAGAGTTTTCCTGCAGCATACTATTCCATTGCTACATTCAATCGTCACTTTGACTACTGGGGCTTAATACTTATCTAGGAGAAACAGAGGTAGGAAACCACAAGTTATATGAATGGTTAGGAAGAGATTAATCAGTACATCTAGACGTTGTCAAAATGGAAACAAAATCAGGGCCTAGAGAAAAAAAAATATTTTCTTATACAGGTTTCATAATAGAACTCAGGTTTGGTTTTGTGGGGGGAGGTAAGTGGATTTTCGGGAGGGATTGTTTGTTATTAAAAATTTGACATTAAGAGTTAATCAAACTTTACAATTTCTTTTTTACACAAAATAGAAACTGATTAGTTACATGTAGACTAAATGATAGATGACCTCCCTTTCTTTCATTGTTCCCACAAAGTTAACTGCCCTACACAGGATTTTAAATCTTGAAATAAAAGTGCATTTTTATTCTACATGCCTCTTTAGAACTCAAAACCCAATGCATATTTCCCTCAACTATTTTTGCTCTTTGTGTTGCTCTCAACACTTTCCTAGAAGGGAGTTTCATTAGCATGCAAAGAAACAGCTCGATGCTATTACTACTGTTTCACAATGGCGCACAGTCAACTTGAAACCTAGTCAGTTTCAAGAAATGAGTTAAACATGTCTGAGGTCTTACACCTGCCTCCAAATCTCCCTGACAACCTTCCTGCTTTTCCAACCACATTTTCCTATTTTTTAAATATTTGGCTCAGAACAACTCAACTGTGTGGCATAGGTCCTATACTGTTAACCACCCACAGAGATTCTCCTTTATCTCAACTGATTGGGTCTGTTCTTTTAGACCAGGAAGTTGCGAGTTTTCTGTTCCTCTCTGCTGCTGTGAAGTACCAGGCAGCCATGGTGTGTAGCCCAGTGACAACTGTGAAGCCCTCAGGGCCTATGAATTTCTCAACTTTCTGTAGTTATCATTTTGACCCACTTATTTGATTTAAGTCTCCATGAATGCTATACCTGCTTAGAGAAGTCCTGACACAAGGGAAGCAAGCGTACAGTGACAAACCTCAGCACCAGGAAAAGCAGAGGAAGAAAGCTCAACTGCTCCCTGTTAGCAGAAGAATGGAGACTGCTTTGTTGTTCAAAATGAGTAAAAGGAATGATAGCAGATCCAGACAAATTTTTCTTAATCGTAAAGAACATGAAGAGGACATGGCTGTCACAGAATTAGAGAATGAGCAGCAACTGAGCTCAGGTATACGAAATGCATGGTCAGAAAGTGATATTAAAACAAAGGGCAAACATGTTCCAGAGAAATGCCTGAGAAATTCTAGACAACAGGAACAGAAAATAATCGGACAAGAAGCAAGTAGAACCGGACAAGAATACAGAGCCTTAAAAGCTTTATGCTGTTTCTTAGCTCCCTAATGTTTCAAGGATTTATTTATTAAGATGTGATGTTAGAGCACCCCAATGTCAGTGAATGGCTTCACAGAGGATCCCTGAGCCTGTGGCTCTGCTGGATTATTTTCCACTGGCCTTCAACCAAATAAGCAACGCTGAATTTTGACAGCAGAGGCTCTTGCACTGAAACGCAGAAGTGATACATTTACATTATATTCAGGGCTCGCTTGAATTTTGCGGCAGCAACGCTGTATTTGCAAGACTTGCCATTGACAAGAGAATTCCAGAGAACTTGGAAACATCCCACATTCTGGAAGCATGTCCCAGCCTCTCCAATGCTGTGAATTCCACAAGGCAGAGTTAATTAAAAGGGAGCTCCAATGCTGGCCAGGCATACAAGCAACATTAGCAGCTTCCCAGGGCAATGGGAACTAAGGGTAGCCTTTGATTCCAGTGAGCTCTTTGAAATACTGTGGTGGTAAAAGTGAACTGCCTCAGCTAGAATCCAGTTAACTTAAAAAAAACCCTTAAATTCAACAGTAAGTCTCAGAAGTACTACAGCACTAAGGAAGCCGTGACTCACTTAATCCCCCATTTCTTGTACCATCTCAACTCTGTAGGTTGGAAAAGGATTCCCAACCCTTTCAGAAGAATTAAGGGGCCATGGACATGGCTCTGAAAATTACAGGCACTCTGCATTTCAGCACAGCTAAGGATAGTGACTGCGTCCTTTTAATGTTAATATTGCAGGTGGAGCTGCTAGTGCCCCCTAGAGTTAAGGTTACCCATTACTTTCCATGCTTTCAGTTGCTTATACTAACTCTGCCAAACGTTAATCATTTGGACTGAAATTTTCCATCCCAGGTGTCTGCCCGAGGCTGAATTTCTTTGGAAAGTTCAATTAAAATAGTTCAGCGATTTGCAAGGATGACAATAGGGGAAAATATGTTGTTTTGCCCAGGTTAAAAAAAACAAAACACAAAAACTTACAACCACTTCACTGAGAAGTTCTACTTGAGATGGTGGTAGAGGAGGAATAAATAGTATGTGATGATGTATTTAAAGACTGTATCATAACAGAGACATCCAAGGGGTCTGAATTAAGACTCTACAGGCAAGTTTAATTCTGGCACTTCCAAATTTTTGAGTACTTGACTTTACAACCTTAATGTTCTTTTAACGTAATGTTTTGAATTTATACATACATTACAGCAGCACTTATAGGTTCAGAACAAAATCAGAGCCCCATCGTACCAGGTGCTGTACAAACACGTAGTGAGAGTCCCTACTCCAAGAACTCATAATCTAAGACAGCTTATCTAGTGACAAGATGCAGTTTGTGAGGCTGCTGCAGATCACCTCCATATTTTTCATGATCTGAAGGCTGTGGCTGAAATACTGACGCTCACTTTTGGAATTTAAGTGCAACTCAGGATCTGCCTCTCCCTTTCCCCAAAGCCACAGCGTGGAACACATACTTTTTTTTATTAAATTAAAAGGTTAAAGGTTTATATATAAATGTCTTTAACCATTCCTTTTTTGGGACTATATATTTTGTTGCCTGTTTTCCTCTACTGTATTTTGAAATGTTCAATAACACCGACCTATTCTATAGCTCTTTTCATCACTAAATCTCAAAGTGCTTTGCAAAGGAGGTCAGGGCCATCATCCCCATTTTACAGATGGGAAAACTGATATGCCAGAGACCTTAAGTTTAGTGTCTGCCTCCTGTGGCTGTTTAGCTCCCAAATACTGTCAGTGCTGCAAAAATCTAATCATGTGGGAAATGCTCCAGCTACTGCCACTCTTATAAGTGAAAGGGGACCAAAATGTTAAAATTAATACCTTAGGCTAATCACAATCCATCTTTTCTCCTTGATTCCTCCTATGCTGCTCTCCAGTACTTCTGGGGGTTGTCAGAGCCTGAACAGCCGGCATACCTGTCTTACTTCAAACGTTTTCTCTTTCAAAGCGCTACAGCTCCAGTTCTGCACAGGGAGCCTTTAAATGGACTCCACTCTGCTGCCTGCTAGCTAGATCAGGCATTAAAAAAAAAAAAAAACCCTCTCAGCTCCTATCTTAAACAATACTAGATTCTAAATACACAGCTTTTAATGTTTGCTTTTACAGCTAAAGTATGGAAAGAAGCCAACTCTGTTCCAGAGTAGCCCTACTCAGAACTCAGGTGCTGAGAACAGTGCCATAAAAGAAAAATAAAAAAACACCACAGCCTCAAGCAATCTGAAAGTACTCTGGCAAAACAAAGGGGAATGAATAGTGAAGAGAAGGTCCAGACTGACAGCCTTCCCCCCGGACACACACATACTTTAAAATGAATTCTTTAAATATTAAATATCATTTCATTTGGGGTCATCCATGTCAAGGTGCATCACCGCTAGGGCCTGATCTTGCATTCTTCAGGCACCCCAAATTCCCACTGAACTCAGTGAAAACACAGGCATGCAAGGAATACAGGATCAGACCTCTGCGACAGCATATGACGGTCCCGTGATGCTAGGCATCCAGCAGAAAAGCTGCAAGAGCTCCAGGCTCTTTTCACTGTCACTGTAAAGAAGGGGGAAAGGGCCTCGGTAGCTAATGACTAGACCACACAGATCTTGATAGGCAATCGAAAAGTCAAATGAAAACTAAGGGGGAGATTTTCAAAGGCACAAAGGACCACTAGGCATCGAACTCCAATTAGAAGTTGAACACCTAGCTATTGCTTTGTGCCGTTGAAATCTCCCCCTAAAGGAATATGAAAATTAAAACCCCTTAAAAAAATCAGGTCCTTGTATGTATTAGTAATAATAATAATACACTTGATTATGAACAGGAGAAGGATTTTAAAAGTAGAGTTTATTTTTGCATTGCACTCAGCTTGGACACAGAGATAACAGACTGGCTTCTCTTTTTGGTTCTCTGAGCAGCAGAGTATTGCAATGCTTAAGTGGCAAGCCTTTCAGCAAACTGAATGTAAACATCAAACTGACTACAGTGACATTTTAAAAATGGCATGCAAGTGTTTATTAGAATTAGGTCCTTTAAAAAAACTAAATACACAACCTAAATTGTGAAGATAAAGGACACTTGCAAGTGGATTAGCTTGAAATCTAGTTAATTTAAAATTGAGTTCAAAGTGATTTCAAGCAGCAGAACTTCCCCTTCCCCCATGGCCTTCCAACAATTTTTTTTATTTTACAGTCACCATTTCCTATTTTGTTAAATGTTTCTTTCCCCCTTATTGCTGTTTGTGAGAGTCTTTCCCTCAATGCTGGTCATCAGCTAGGGCCTTGTCTACACTATGCAATAAATGTCTGCAATTCAGCAACAATTGTCTTCTTCTATAGCCTCTTCATTACTGGAGTTTTGCAACCACGGTAGTCCATTTCCATATGAACTGCTAATCTTTGTGGAAGAACAGTCCTTTTGATCCACCCAGGATACCATATCGTCAATCCAAGATCTTCTCTTTCTGCCTCATGGTCTTCTGCCATCAACTTTCCTTTCCAGTGCCCATAAATGTGCATCGCCTGCTGAACCACTTAAAATGTGCCCTACAAACTGAATCTTTCTTTTCGTAGTCTCTCTGATAAGCTTCTGTGGCGTTCCAGTCATCCCCAGTCCTTTTTCACTGGTTAATTGCTCGATCCAGAAAATTTTCAGAATTCTTCCATAACACCATAATTTAATGGACTGCAATTTCTTTATAATCGATTGTTGGAATGTTCATGTTTCACAGACATAATTAAACACAGACCAAATGCAAGTTTTAAAAAGTCGGAAATTAGTCTTTAGATTTCTGAGCCTTCTCGTCAGATATTCTTCTAGCCTGTCTCTTTTGCTCTTGCTATTCTGGTGCTGACTTAAGTATCTGATCTTCCACCTTCTGTAATGAAACTTCATAAGTAACAATTTCTCACTCTCAATAGGCCTGTGTTGTTCACTGGACTCTTGCATGTTTTCCCAATATCCTTGCATACTAGCATACTTTGTCTTGTACGCATTCAACCCTAGACCATATTCTTTGCCATTCTCACATATAATCTCCACTAACTTCATCAGATCTTCTGAATCAGCCAACAGCACTCAAGTCATCTGTAAACAAAATGTTATTCACCCATTTTCCATTCATCTTAATACCTTCTTCTGTTTCTTCAACTAATTTAATCAAATACTTATACATGCTGAATAAAATCAGTGACATTACACAACCTTGTCTCACTCCTCTCTTGATCACTATTATTTTCATTTTCATCTCCCATTATAATTGTCTTCTCATTCCTCTATACTTGTTTTATTACTCTGAGTTTGTATCTATCAATCCCTACAGATCTTCATATGTCAAGCAATTTGCAGGGGTGGATTATGTCAAATGCTCTTTGAAAGTCAATGAAACAGTACCATTTTCCCCATTCAACTGATCTCTCTAATATGAGCTTCAAGTTCACAATTGTGTATATTGTGCCTTTTCCACATGTTAAGCTATACTATTGTTTGCTTATTTCTTATCAATCCTTTCTTGTATTTGGTAATCATCCCTTGTGTTCAGTAACAATTAGTTGCCAGCAACCAATGTAGCTGTATCAGTGTCGACCTCTATTATTTAGTCCAGAGAAAGCATAATTTTACCTCCTAGGTCAATCACTGCATGTCTCCGTCTATACTTACGGGTTAGCAAGAGCGCCGCTACACTGATTGCTGAAGTGCAACTATTCCTGAGTGTTGGCGTGGCTTCAGTGATTGACTAAGTAGGGGGAAAAACAGTGAAGCTGCTGTCAAATGCAGTACACAAAGTGGAAAAAACAGGAAATATTTTGTTCTTCAGTCTCAGTTATAGTAAATCTTAGGTCTTACTTGCAACAATGGAAGGTAACAAAATTCAGTTCAGTCCAGAGTATGACAAATTGAAAGTGTCCTAAATGCAAAAAAGAGTTGTTAACTTGTTATGGCTGAGATTCTGAACAAGAAGCAGGAAACTTAACATTATGATTCTCGCTACAATTACAGCTCAGTCATATTTTGTGAATACATGCACATGAAGGGATGAATTGTGTCCTTGGATACCCTCATGTGGATACACCAAATTCTACAGGAGCCACGTGTTGTGCTCCAAGGAGCAGAATTTGGCCTTAAGGTATTAAAGCTAACACCATATCCAACAAGACCAGACAGCAGCAATAGGTGAGGTTACAAACACTGGATTATAAAAGCACAATTTGACTGCACAGAGCTAGACTTTGCCCTGCGTAAGTCGAACAAGAGAAGCAGAATGAATATAAGGAAATATCTATTAACAATTGCCTGCAATTCAATACAGGTAACTACATTCTGCCAACCTAAATTCCCCAAACCGTTTTAAACTGGGTATTTTATTCTTCAGTTTCTGTCCTAAACTGTCATATTGCTGAACAATGTTGAACAGCTGCTGCCTTTATTCCAGAGGTTGCTGCACTGTGGTGGTAATAAAGTGATTTCAGTTTCCATATAGTCCCTGATTCTGCAAACATGCAGGTAAGCAACTTTATACATTAATTCAGTAGGAGTACTTTGTGTGTAAATGACTGTAGGATTGAGGCCATATTTATAAAGCACATTAAGACCCCACAGAATGGAAAAGTGCTATATCAAAATGTAACGTTACCAGCATCTCCTTCTGACAGCCAGCCACGCTACGAAATGAAGTATAAAATCCAAGATATATAGGGTGAGTTTTAATAATAGTTTATTTATAAAACTCCTCTCCAAGTTCTGACAGTTAGGGCACTGAATGATGTACATAGAAACATTCTCAAAAGTGTTAAACAAGGGCAAATTGACACAGGGAAAAAGGGTCTGGGGATAACTTATTAATATGGGGGAAACTGCCTGAGACCAGGAAGGACTTCGGTGTAATTAGGAGGTGGATCTGAATTCCAAACCCAAAGGCCCGGCACATCTAAGCCATGATCACACACACACACATAGGGTGGTGAATAAAGAGTTTAATGCCCACAGCACTAAAAGTCACCATAGCATTTTAAAAAGGAGTATTTGCTCAAGGTTTTTTCCAAGTTTGCAGAAGTTCGATCATGGCTCTTTAACCTTAGTATATTTGCTCTCTAATCAATTTTTTTTAGTGCCACTAATGGGCAAAAGTCACATCCAGGTAAGTGCTTGTAAACAACAGGATTGAGGCAACAAACAGACTCAGTCAAACTGCTTTGGTTCTGTGGCATACACACTGTAAAAGGGTGCACAATATAACTCACTACCCTGGGCAACAGCACTCCTTCCTCTCAAGGAGTCATTTGTGCCCGGGCAAAGGCTGCCACATTCTTACTTTCCTTGCAACAAAGGCACAAGCACATTGGTTTAGGCAGAAGCAGCTTTTACAACTGATGCTGCTCTTTATTCTCTGCTCCTTTTATACAGTAGAGACAATTCTGAGCAAAGCCTTTTGGGGAAAGAGCTTTACTCAAAATCACTAGTGCTCTGTCTAGCACAATGAGAGCGGAGAATGCAAATTAGTTTCAATAAAAGCAGCTGGCAGTCAATAGGGGAGGGCTGGTCTCCAAGAATGAAACCAGCTCCTTTAAGGATAAAAGTTGAAAGGAGTAAAATATAAGGTGATGAAAGTAAAGAAAGAGCAAGTGTAAACAAAATTTAAAAGAAGTAAAACCAAGAGATGTACCTAAAAATAACTGAAAAGAGGAGTGACAAATAAAGAACACATTTGGGGAAAAGTTACGGATGAAGAAAACACACAGAATAATGAGTGTACAGAGCAAAGGATCATTAGAAAAAGTCTAATCAGAAAGATCTGCAATCCCCACAGAAGATAAAATAGAGATCACGAAAGAGAAGAGGATCAGAGGCTAGCTAGGACAATGGCTAAACGCACAAGTCACAAGTTCAAACTCTGGCCTGAATCATAAGCCTTACAGAGTTTGATAATGAATCTCAGAACTTGTCCTCTCATACAGAGCTCCAGTGAACTGCTGTAGCGCTTCAGTGAAGATGTGACTACACCACAACCGCTGACTCCCTCAAGCACCCAGCTGGGTTGCTGGAACTAAACTGAGGGTATGTCTACACTTAAAATGCTACAACAGCACAACTGCAATGCTGAAGCTGCGCTGCTGTAGCCTTTCAGTGTAGACACTCACTGCAGCCATGGGTGACGTTCTCCCCTCACTGTAGTTAATCCACCCCCTAGAGAGGTGGTAGCAAGGTCAACAGAAGAATTCTTCCATTGACCTAGCCCTGTGCATGCCAGGGGTTAGGTCATCATAGCTACATCACTCAGGGGTGTGGATTTTTCACACCCCTAATCAGCATAGTTATACTGATATAAGAATGTAGTGTTTGCCTCCTTTCTGGTGCTCTCCTGGCTAAATCATAAAAGCACCACACAGTTGTCTCTTAGCACTTCCTGACACATACTCCAGCACGTCAAGTCACAACTGTCCAAGTGTGCAAGGCACACATTCTCTCCATTCATATTCCTCCTCCAAATTCACCACTTCATGGAAACCCCACAGATGCTAAACCATATTAGTAAAATGCAGTGAAAGTGCCCCCATCACAACCACTATTCCCTACAACAGCAACTTCCCCTGGGTCTCCCAGTGTGTCCAATTTGTATAATCATTTAGACAGTAAGTTCTGTGCCTAAGATGATAAATGAGAAAAATAATTTGGCAGATTTGGCAGCCTCTGCTCAGGAGAATACAGGTCATTTCAGGACAGGACTGAAGTGTATTTAGAATGCGTGTCAACACTTATTTAAATGTTGTTTGCCTGGCCACATAGCCTACATCTGGCTCTGAGTGTTACTTTTATCAATATTCCACACAAAAAGCTTGATTAACTTAGAATTAACATCATCAGACTACAGATCCCACAACACTGCATATCTCTAGGAGGTGGAGAGAGTTACCTAATTGCTTGTCATCCCAAATGATCCCAAACAGCTGACCAACAAAGGATACAGGATTACCTTATCCACCACCAAGATGCAGCCAGCTCTTTCTTTAAGAGGCATCTGTAAGCACACAGCAACTATTCAGGACAGGAAATGTCTACTACATCCACCTGAAATCAAAGGGGGAAGTCCAATCAATACAACGTTATTGTTTATTCAGATTAGAATTTTACCAGTAATGGTAAATCTGTGAGAAGAGTCTGTAAACTCTATATATACCAAATGTAATTGAGCTAACCTTGGAGATTTAAAGAGTTGTTTGGGGAGGGGATCCTCTACTCTTATGAAAAGGGTCATGGATTACTAATTACTAAAATAGTCAAGTCTTTTTAGTCCTTTCACTTTCAAAAGCAAAAATCTCATATACAAAAGGAAGAGATGACTTATGTCACAGAGCAAAAGCACAAAAAAGAAGAGCAAGAGACCAAATGGAGCAGGATAGGAAGAAAGGACTAAATAACTGAGGAAAAAAAGATACAGAGACCAACGGAACGTATCATATTCCCATCCCCTCAAGGCTCAGGTCCATCTACAGACCCACAGCAGAAGGAACAGCTGAATTCATCTTCCTGTGGCTGAACATATAAAGCGGCCCCATAGCATCTGATCTGCAGTTTGTCAGGACTAACGTACTGAGCCTACTTCCTCCTGTTCTCAGCAGTTGTTTTAGGGCTTATCTAGACTGCGGAAATTTGCACCACTGTAACTGCACTGATGTAATTATGTCAATGCAAACCCCTAACCTAGACATACTGCATCAGCACAAAAAGGAGGTTGCTGTTGTGTAGAGGGCCTATACACTGGGCCTACACAACATTGCAAATATACTGAAGCAGTTATACCAGCACAAATTTCTCTATTCTTGATAAGAATTTCATACCCATGGACAGACATACTAACTTGGAAGAGCCTCACTATTACCCACAACCAGGGTTAACTTTGAGCTTCATGGATCATCACAGAGCCCATCTGCTGCCTCAGCTCTTCTGCATACATGCAGAAATCATGAGAATTTTTCACCTTTATCGGGAACTGAATGAAAAGTTCAGGCAAAAAAACAACGCAGGTGCCGGGCCAGAGAACATTGTCACAAAACAACGCACTCAAGGAGATTCTTAGGGTCTGTCACATGCTGAAAAATGCCACATATGAATAAAAAGCCCATGTCTATATTTTCAGAGCTGCTACCATGAAAACAGTGAACTCTGCTGTAGTCACAGAGGCCTGTGCATGCATAGAAGGCAATGCAATTGCTCCTGCAATGGCCAGTTCATTCCTTCCTCCAAATGTATGTACCAGCCTGAGACAGTCCCTGGTCTCACTGTGAGACCCAAGCAGGGTTCAGGCAACCGGCCCTTTCTCCTGATGTCATGGTGGAACTCCCATCTCCACTTCACAAGAGCCATAAGAGGAGGTGGGAGTAAGGTACGTGAACAAGCAAGTGATTTTAAAAGCAAGTTAAGGTTGAGCCAAATGGAATGCCACTCCCAGTACCTATTGCTGCAGCCAGCACTATAAACTCCAGGCACCAATATTCAGACTTGGAATCCTGAGTGTGTACAAGGGCTTTATCTGGGAAATGAGAGAGACTCTTGGAGACACCTGGAACCTCACTCTGCCATGCAGCCCAAGATGCTACTGGCCAATGTGGATGTATCTTGCCGTGCAGGGTGAGTGAGGGACATGGAGACGACTGGCTCAATGAACCACAGAGGCTACAGAAATTGGAAGAGGAGATGCCCGAGACAGTGCCAGGAGCTGTGTGTGCAGAACTGGGAGTTAGCCATGCCACTAGAAACCGAGCCCAGCTCACTCCAGGAGGGGAATCAGGGGATGAGGCACTGACTAGGTCAGGTAAGTAGCTTTTTATTGTCAAGTGTACCAGGGAGGGCTGATTTCGCAGGCTTGGACCTGGCAGAATTTTCCAGGTTCTTATGAGCACTGCCATCACTGTAAAAAGGTAGATCTAGCCTCCTCTGAGAACAGGAACATCCACCTCTCCCTTTGCTCTGCCATTTCCCACTCCCTCTACCACACACACCCCCACAACAGAAGGGGCAGCTACCACGTCCCTCCCCAGCCCAGCCAATTTGGTTCCTCTGTAACTCCCTAGGGTGGGGAAACTGGACACCTCACTTCGCAGCACCCCTGCTTTCAGCAGCATTGGCCACTGCTCCAGACAAGGTGCTCGACCTGGTGTGAACAGCAGCTGGTCAAGTCATGTCATCTGGTCCAGCAGTGAAATGGCAAGAGGAGGAGGATTAAATGCAACTCAAACTGCAGTTCAGAAATTACAATGTTTTTGTAATAAGTAAAATATCAGGCACCACAGCCAAAGGATTTTTAGTACAGTGTATCTATCGTCCCATGTGCCCGATCATGGCACCTTATTAGCATGCTGCTCTTAGCTACACACATCACATTTCACTGTCTTCCTATTTAATGTGTGAAAAATATTCCTAGGCACATTATGCTAGCAAACTGACACAAGCCACAAGTGGATAAATAATTACACTGTCTATCCCACCTGTTGTTGTGATCACCACCTGTCATAAGTGTGAAGTAGCCTAGAATTATTGTTTACCTGTAACGGGTTAAGCTAAAGGTAACCTGAGAGGTGGACAACTGACCAATGAGAAATTCCTCAGGAGACAAGGGATTTTAAGTTTCAGTTTCTCTCTGGGTCTCTCTCTGTTCACCTCGGCTATGGGATGAACACAGCTATGTCTTTCACTGTAACTATAGATTCTATCAAGTACTGTAGTCAGTAAGTTTACCTTCTTTTTATCACTTGGAGGGTTCTCAGTGGTCAGTGTTGACAGGGTGCTTCTTGATATTGTAAGCTTCAGCAGAGATATCAACAGTGGGAGAAAGTTGCCTCGGGGGAGAGGTTTGGTTTCCGAATCCTTCTGTTGATTATGGTAGATGCTGTTCTATTGATGGTTATAAGGGATTTATTCCTTTCTTTTTTTCTTTTATTAAAATCTTTCTTTTAAGAAGCTGACTGCTTGTTTTTCATTGTGTAAGATCCTGGTTTTGGATCGGGCATGTCTCGCAGGAGCAGACGAGGTTTGTTTTTTTTCTCTCAAGCTTCCCAGGGAAGAAAGAAGTTTGGGGGGTTAGTGGAAAGGGAAAGAAGGGTCCCAAACTACCCTAGACCTAGTTTGGTGGTGGCAGTGTACCAGGTCCAGATACAGAAGAAGTTGTGTTCTGGAGAAAAACATTTTAACCCAAGCTGGTAAAATAAGCTTGGGGGGGCGGGTATTTCTTTTTTCATGCGGGTCCTCACATCTGTACCCTAGAGTTCAGAGTGGGGAGGCAATCCTGACACCACCACAACAGCAGCTTACACTGTTCATTTCCCAGCCACAAACTGGTGCTAGCTCTCATAGGTCAGTCTCCACTCATCCTGCTGCGCTGGCTACCTCAACACAGCAGTGTAGGTCTAAACCGGGGGTGGGCAAACTACGGTCTGCGAGCTAATTTTGCCGAGCCCCCCCGAGCTCCCGGCTGGGAAGACTACCCCCCGGCCCCTCCCCTGCTGTCCCAGGAGCGGCCCTGGACAGCGATGCAGCAGTGTGGCTGGGGGGGGGGGCAGGGTGAGCGCCTGCTGCGCGGCCCATTGGAGCTTGCAGCCCCGCCTCCCTACCACACCATTCCCCCATCCCCTGGAGCCTCTGCGTGCCGTGTCCAGGAGCAGCCCTGGACAACGCTGCTGCAGTGTGGTTTCGGCAGGGCCTGAGCTGCCGCTGGAAGCAGCGTAGTAAGGGGGCGGGGCTGCAAGCTCCAGCGGGCCAAGCGGCAGGAGTTCACACACACACCTTGAGCCACACTTCTGCAGCGCTGTCCAGGGCCATGCCTGGACATGGGGCCCTGAGGCTCTGGGAGAAGGCGGGGTAAGCAGCATGGTAAGGGGAGGGTGGATAAGGGGCAGGGAGTTCCGGGGGCAGTCAGGGGACAGGGAGGGTTGGATGGGGTAGAGGCTCTGGGGGGGCAGTCGGGGGGTTGGATAGGGTGGGGGAATCCCCGGGGTCTGTCAGGAGGCGGGGGGGTGGATAGGGGTTGGGGCAGTCAGGGACAGGGAGCGGGGATGGGTGGGTAGGGGGGTGGGGTCCCAAGGTGGTGACTGGGCGGGGGTTCAGGAGACAAGGAGCAGGATGGGTTGGGTATTCTGAGGGGGGCAGTCAGGGGCAGGAAGTTGGTGGGGGTCGGATAGGGGACGGGCTCTTCCCTACCCGGCCCTCCGTACAATTTTGGAACTCCGATGTGGCCCTCAAGCCAAAAAGTTTGCTCACCCCTGGTCTAAATCCAGGGGTGACCAACCTGAGCCTCAGAAAGAGCCGGAATTTACCAATGTACACTACCAAAGAGTCACAGTTTTACGTCAGTACCCTGCTCCTAGCACCTCCCACCCACTGGCAGCCCCGCCAATTAGCACCTCCCCCTCCCTTGCCGTACCTCCCTATCAGCTGTTTCATGGCACGCAGGAGGCTCTTCGGGGGAGGAGCAAGAGCACGGCAGGCTCAGGGGAGGGGGGTGGAATGGGGGCAAGACCTGGGACAGAGCCAGCAGTTGAGCAGTGAGCAACCTCCGGCACATTGGAAAGTTGGCATCTGTAGCTCCAGTCTCGGAGTTGGTGCCTATAAAAGGAGCCGCATATGGCTCCGGAGCCATAGGTTGGCCACCCCTCTTCTAAACAAAGAGACACAAAGGTGCTGTAGTTATGTGGGTACAGCTGTATGTCCCAGGTCTTGAGAACAACTGAGTCCCCAGTCTGTGGTCATGGAACAGGCCCCAAAGCAGCATTTTACCTGCTAATGATCATCCTCAGGTACAGTACACAGACAAACACGTATTCAGACATTGGGGGAAGATGCACAGTCACTGCATGACACAGTTGGAAAGCTGTTCACAGTCCCCGCATCTCCACTTCAAGGGCCAGAATCCCCTCTGCCACCTCACTGCAACCACCTTGCACTCACTGTTCAAATGCTTCATCAAAAACCTCCTTGCTAAGCTGTACATAAGCACCGAGTGTTCTATATTGAGGAAATGCCTGGAAAATGGGCACTGCTATGGGAATTTCTCCAGGTAATTACTGAAGTTTCCCAGTGAATGAAGGGAATTCCCTAATGTTCCTTTTGCAGAAGACCCTAATAAGCCTAGGAGGACATGCTGTGCCATTAGTACTTACACTAGTGCAATATCACTGGTTCAATTACCAATAATTCAGTTCTCTAGTGCAAAGATTACCTGCAACTCCACAGCTCTAGCACAGTTCAGAAACACATTTCAAAGACACTTTGTTCTTGACTATACTGCAAGATGCCTATATGTTGTAATGAGGCCTCTAAAATGCAGTTAGGATCTAGCTCAACAAGACATGAGCACATTTCAACTTCTTTTTTTTTAAATAGCTCCAGATTTGTAGCAGAAACCAACAGTAAAATAATTGGTAACACACATCTGGGATTTGAGAGTTTTATTAAAAAAGGACAAGAAACATACTAAGCCCTTACTGCTGCAATGCAATTCAAATGGACATAGGAATCTGTCTGCACAGATTTGCAAGCAGAATTGGGACCACAGAATGGGAAATCTCCATTGGCAATCATGTTTTTTTTTCTTTCTCTTCAATATAAGGTTCTAAACATTAAGAATGAACTGGTTTATAAACACACCACCAGTTTTTTTTGTAGGTAACTGACAATCAAAACACAAAAAGCTGTACATTAAACTTGCCTCAGAACACTACTGATGTCTTGCCTCTACAGATTGAAACATTAGGCCTAGAAACTAGACAAAGCCCCATTACTTAAATTTAAAATGAATTATCCTACAGTTTACTTGGTTTCTTTTCAATGCTTTAAGATTTTCAATATGTCATTTCAATACAAGTCTCAATCATTGTTCAATTACTACTGTACTGAAAGTTCGGGGAGCTTAAATCCAAAAATTCAACAATGAAGACATTTCTTATTTAATTATTTCCTATTAATATCGTCAGAGTACTCGGAACTATTTTCAAAGGGAGTGACTGAATCTTACTAAAATTGGCTAAGGAGACTCTACTTGTCACCAGCAACAAATACTGTGATTCCTCTTAGAATAATGAACAGAAATGCATAATTGATATTCATTTAAACTACTGACCGTGCCAAAAAAACCCCCACCCCAAATTCATAAGCACAGAAATGGGCAGCAACAAAAACAGTGATTTCTAGTGAAATATTGTCCACGTAAATTTTGTTTTAATGATTAGTGCTATCAGCCTTAACTCATGGTCTGGTATCTGTGCTGGATAAGTCAAGACTGAAAGAATTAACAAGATTTAGCTAATTACTCTAAATTAATAATAAATCAGCCTTTACTCTTCACTATTCCGAAAGGACTGAAATGTTGCCAGCAGTTCTGCCACTTAGAGCTTCCTCTTCTTACTCAGATTTCTTAAGGCCAAGCTAAATTTACTTTTACAACTACCAAGAGCCCCCCAGACGAGCTCTCTGCTAAGATTAGGACGTGCCCAGGTGCTTTTTTTAAAAAAAACGTAGCTGTTTGAATCAGCTATCCTTCCCTGCGTGTAGGAGCGCGCAGAGCACCCAGGTCTGTCCCCAGACAGGAAGAAAGATCCCCAAGGCATCGGGCTCCCTTTGGAACCGGTTTCCTTTCGGTTTCCGTGTGGCTGTAAATCCAAGCACACGCTCTCGGGAGGGGGCAGTGGCAAAGTCGGCAGGAAGTTGGCCTGGCTAACTCCGCACCGGGAGTTCAATCCGCTTAGTGTGAGCAGGAGAACAGCTGCCCGGCAGCCCCACGTCGGGGGGTCTCCCCTGTCACACCCACGCACCTGCTCCCTGCGGCTCCACACCTCGCCCCGACCTGGGCGCCCCCATGCCCCTCTCTGTCTGCACGGCGACCTGCCCCGACACCCCCGAGATAACTCCCTGGCGCCTGCCAAAGCCCCAGCAGCCATGCTCCCCCACCCCGCCTCTCAAAGCCCTGATCCGGGACTCTCCCCTCCCCTCCCTGTAGCCGCCCCACACTCCCCCCCCCCCCCCCCCTTCCCCCCCCCCCCCCCGGCCCCCTTCTCCCCCGCGCCCCCCACCCCGGGCAGCCGCGGGGGGTTGGGGGGGGGGGGGCGCCGCGCATCCTTACTTGGAGTTATTTTTGCCGCCAGGGGTCCGGGCTCCGCCGCCTCCAACTTCCCCCGCCCCGGCCGGCTCCCCGCGCACGTGGGGCTCCCGCCGCCGCGCCTCAGCCCCGGCTCAGCCCGGAGGACGTGGCAGCACCAGCTGGGAACCGGCCGCGCCGAGCCGAGCGGCGCAGGAGGCTCCTCCCGGCTCGGCTCCAGCGACACGCGGGGCGCCCTCTGCTGAACACAGGCCGGACCCGCTGTCCCCGCCTCCAGCCTGTCGTCGGCCCAGCCGTTCCCTCCCAGCCCCAGCCCCGCTGCCCCCGGGCTCTTCCCGAGCACGGCGGACTCAGGTAAACCCGCAACAGGCGCCGTCCTCGGGGCAGCGCTGCACCCTGGAGGCCGCGCTCAGGGGACGCGGCTGGTTCAGCACCGACTCTTAGGAGATTGTGGCCACACAAACGCGCCCAAACCCTGCCGGGAAATTCAGCCCCTGCCCTGCCCCGCGCGCACGGGAGACCGGAGGAGTCTGACAACGTGGCCAGAAAGTTGCTGAACAAACCCAGGCGCTTCTGGGCCCAGGGGAGAGGGAATTTCCCGAAGTTTCACAGCCCTGCCTGCACCTCCCTCCTGGCTGAACTGGGGCAATGTTGCACGGGGAGAGGGGCCACCGCTCGGGTCGTCTGGTCCCAAACCAGTTAGGTGATGTCGATCTTTGCACTCCCAGGGAATCTTAACCTGAATCTTGCAGCAAGGGACATGGGCCCTGGAGATCGAACATGATTTAGATTAGGTCAAGCACTTGAGCACGTTCAACCTCATTTCAGCTCCCTTGTGCAGTATGAGGGGCTCTCAACCTTTTTCTTTCTGAGCCCCTCCCCACCTACCCCCCAACGTGCTATAAAAACTCCATGGCTCATCTGTGCCACAACAACTGGTTTTCTGCATATAAAAATCAGAGTGAACATTAAGGGGTAGCAAACCAGGCAATTGCCTGGGGCTAGGGTGACCAGATGTCCCGATTTTATAGGGACAGCCCTGATTTTTGGGTCTTTTTCTTTTATAGGCTCCTATTACCCCCCACCCTGTTCTGACTTTTCACATTTGCTGTCTGGTCACCCTAACTGGGGCCCCCCTCCTCTGAAGCTACATTTCACAGGCTTTGGCTTCAGCTGTAGGTGGCAGGAATCAGGTCTGTTGGCTTCTGCCCCATGCAATGGAGCTTCAGCTTTCTGCCCTGGGCCCCAGAGAGTCTAGTGCTGGCCGAGTCTAGTACTGGCCAAGTCTAGTGCTGGCCATGCTTGGTGGCCCACCCACCTGAAATCTGCTTGTGGCCCCCACAGGGCTACTGGACCTCTGGTTGAGAACCACTGCAATGTGATACAGTTTTTAATTACATGACCACATACTATTTTTTCTACATGCCCCCTGCCACATGCAGTATTACAGGATGGTTACACAGGAGGGCAGAATTCAGGTTTAAGGTTCACGCTGCTATTTCCTTCCTTTCAGTGCTTGACGTGCAACCGAAAAAACATTATTTTAATGGATTTTTGTATGCAATGTTTTATTAATGAAATAGGAGAATGTTAAGAGTATATTCAGTTATAATAGCCTTTACCTTGACATGTGCCAGTGGGATGGAGGAGCTTCATCCAGAGCACAGAGCTGATCCAGTTGTAGAATCATTGGCCCAAAGTAAAACTATAAAGGGAGCTGCCTGCCAACGACGGGTCTGTCAGCATTACACGTGCACCCACAGTTATAATGCAGGTGGGGACAGAGCCCCCTTACTGGTCTGGGTGATCCCCAAAACATCACAAGTATTAACTCATGGTCCACATTTTTCATTTCCAGCTGTAAGCAAATTTCTAATCTCCAGCTACACTGCCCCTTTGAGATTAGAATCTGACTTTCAGGATGCAAAGAAATACTACTGCTGATGTTCAAGTCAAGTCAAGCTTGGGGCTAGAGCAGAGAAGAAACAATAATGTATTTTTTAAGGGCTTGTCTATACTTGAAATGCTACAGTGGCAAAGCTGTACCGCTGCAGTGCTTCAATGTAGACTCCACCTGTACCAACGGGGGTGGTGGTTTTCCCATTGGTGTAGATAATCCACTGCCCTGAGAGGCAGTAGCTAAATCAACAGAAAAATTCTTCTGTCGACTTAGTGCTGTCTACGCCGGGAGTTAGGTCAGCTTAACTACGTCTCTCAGGGGTGTGGATTTTTCATCATCATCATGTTCCTATTACACCTTTGGCATTTAGGGCAGTGACTAAGCTTCTCCACTCCTGTCTATCTCTGGCAAGTCTTTCCATGGTTCCCCAGCTGTGCCCAGATTTTTCAGCTCAGCTTCCACAGCTCTTCATCATGTTGTTTTCAGACGGCCTCGTTTTCGTTTGCCTTCAGGTGTCCATCTTATTGCTACTCTGGTGATGGAATCAGTTTTCATCCAAAACACACGGCCGATCCATCTCCAGCGCTTTCTGGCAATGATGGAGCTCAGATCCTCTATGCTGCACTGTGTCAATAGATTTTTCACACCAGGCCTAAAACACCTTTCATGCTGTGGATATCTCAAAGGGCTTGTGAAGTAATGTTAGATGGGGTAGTGCAGTGCTTGTGTGTACAAAGGTAGTAGCCATTATACTTCCCAAACACATATCTTGGACGTTAGACTCTGCGGACCTGAACACCAGGTTACCCATATTCTTTGAAAAGTACTATTAAATATTTAACTTTCACCTGCACAGCCATGGGAGATGGACAGAAGGGATCACAATTTGAAACTAGCACTGAAGGACAGATTATAATTACAGTGTTCCAAATTCATTCCCAGTGTAGCTTCAATGGGAGTTACCTAAGGGATGAATGTGGCCTAGTATGTTTAATATTACACTGAATGGGTAAATCTTTCTTTCTATTTTTGATTCTGTGAATTATTTATTAAAGGTCAGACTTTGTACAACCTTTATATGAATGAGATTAAGGTTTTTATATATTTATGTACAATTGTGAGAGAAAGTTATGTGAATAAAATACAACAGCCACAGCGTAAAGGTTGTATGAATGCTGGTCACTAAGAATTTTCTATTTCATTGTCTGGGACCATGACCTAAGAATCTATGTTTGTATCAGAACTATTCATTTTCATTCTTTTTAATATTTGTGTTTTTAAAGCACATGTTTTTAAAGGGCATGTTTAATGGTACATCTTTACTTGAATTGCACTTTGCAAACTTAACTTAATAAAGCTTTTTGTTATTTAATTGCTACTCTGGTTTATCTGACTATTTATTATAAACCTCTAGTTTAAGACAGTGCTACAAAATTTGAAAAATTTTGCAGGTTTCACACATCAGATTGTATAATAGCTACAGTCTTTCACTGAAGGATCTCAAAGTGCTTCAAACATATCATTAATTAATTCTCATAACATCTCTAAATATTATCATACCTATTTAATAGATGGGTAAAATGAAGTACACAAAGGTTAAGCAACTTGACCAACATTGGTAAGACAACAATCATGTCTTACTAATCTATTAGAGTTCTTGGAAGGGGTCAAAAAACATGTGGACATGGGGGATCCAGTGCATATAGTGTACTTAGATTTCCAAAAAGCCTTTGACAAGGTTCCTCACTAAAGGTTCTTATGTAAATTAAGTTCTCATGGGATAAGAGGAAAGATCCTTTCATGTAGTCATGAACAGGGAACAAAGGGTAGGAATAAATGGTAAATTTTCAGAATGGAAAGGGGTAACTAGTGGAGTTCCCCAAGGGTCAGTCCTAGGATCAATCCATTCAACTTATTCCAAAATGATCTGGAGAAAGGGGTAAACAGTGAGGTGGCAAATTTTGCAGATGATACTAAACTGCTCAAGATAGTTAAGACCAAAGCAGACTGTGAAGAACTTCAAAAAGATCTCAAAACTAAGTGACTGGGCAACAAAATGGCAAATGAAATTTAATGTGGATAAATGTAAAGTAATGCACAGTGGAAAAAACAACCCCAACTATACATACAATATGATGGGGCTAATTTAGCTGCAACTAATCAGGAAAAAAATCTTGGAGTCATCGTGAATAGTTCTCTGTAGACATCCACGCAGTGTGCAGTAGCAGTCTAAAAAGCAAACAGGATGTTAGGAATCATTTAAAAAGGGATAGAGAATAAGACAGAAAATATCTTATTTCCCTTATATAAATCCATGGTGCACCCCACATCTGAAATACTGCATACAGATCTGGTCTCCTCATCTCAAAAAATATATACTGGCATTAGAAAAGGTTCAGAGAAGGGCAACTACAATGATTTGGCATTTGGAACAGGTCCCATATGAGGAGAGATTAAAGAGGCTAGGACTTTTCAGCTTGAAAAAAAGGAGACCAAGGAGGGATATGATAGAGGTATATAAAATCATGAGTGGTGTGAAGAAAGTGACAAAGGAAAAGTTATTTACTTGTTCCCATAATATAAGAATTAGGGGCCACCAAATGAAATTAATGGGCAGCAGGTTTAAAACAAATAAAAGGAAGTTCTTCTTCGCACTCCTGCCTGAGAAGGTTGTGAGGTCTAGGACTATAACAGGATTTAAAAGAGAAGTGGATAAATTCATGGAGGTGAAGGCCATTAATGGCTATTAGCCAGGCTGGGTAAGGAATGGTGTCCCTAGCCTCTGTTTGTCAGAGCAGGGTGATGGAAGGCAGAAGAGAGATCACTTGATCATTACCTGTTAGACTGACTCACTCTGGGGTACCTGGCATTGGACACTGTCAGTAGACAGGATATTGGGCTGGATGGACCTTTGGTCTGACCCAGTACTTCCTCTCTTATGATCTTAACGTTACACAGCAAGTCAGTAGCAGGACTGGGAAAAAAATGCAGAAATTCTAGATCCCTGTCTTCTGCTTTAACTCCTGCACACTCTTCCCAATGGAATATCAGTGTAGGTCAAAGATCAGAAGTGCTAGAGAAGTCAGAGGATATGCTTCTGTAATATTTTTGGACTTTTAAATGCATAATTAGTTGATTATTAATTAAGTTTTATTGTGTATTTGTGCTGAAATACCACAATAGGCTAATACTGTCTGATATATGATGAATAGTTATTCTAACCTTTATAAACTTCAACATTTGGCTGTAGTTTACATAGATTTTATGTCAACAAAATGATGCAACACCAGGACATTGTCAGTTATGTAATAAACAGAATCAAGTCTAATGATTCATAACAATGATTGTATGAGGGTAAATGGGATTTTCTCATCTGCTCCTGTCCATGATAAACATGAGTAAGTACATTTTTGTTTGGTAATTGATTTATTTACCTGTTTTCCTCTGAATGCAGGGCATGTGCTATATATTTGGTTCAAGAGAACTAGGGAAGTTTGGGGTATTGTTTGTAGTCAGCAATTCAGTACAGTAAGTCAAAAGATTTGGCTGAAATGTTAAGATACTGACATTTGTGCTATACACTGTTTAAAAATGTATGTCACTTCTCAGTAAAAACCTCTTTTGCCTTCATATACAAAACCTAATGCCAGGAACAATTATTATTATCTTTACTATTTTATTAAAAAAATTGGAAAAAAAAGTCTGCTCAGACAATTTGGAGTTATGAAAAAACCCTACTTTAAAATTGCTTATAATTTGTAGATGATTTTGTATGCTAACATAACTCAAAGATCTGTAAAGCATTTTTATTTTAACAAAACAGTACAGTATCTCCAATGAACCAATAACTCAATATTAATAGCATCCACCAAAAAACAGAACAAAACCCCATCAACAAGAAAAACACTACCAGCATGTGACTGGGTCTGCTCCTCTTTCTCCTCCAGGTAAATAAGTGCTATGGAGAAAGGCTGTTGGACAGCTGCTCCTGAAAGAGAAAGGGAAGATAAGCAAGAGGGCTCCAGGGCCTGGGTTTTAGAACTGGGATGAATGCCAAGCTGGGAGGCACTGATTAAGTCACTTTAAGTTCCTTGTTAATCTTTGAGGAAAAGACCTTCCTGACTGTAGCTGCAGTATTTTTTCTTCCTGCTGAGTTGTTCCTTCCTTGGAGTAATTTTCCTAATCAGTTAAGGTAATTACATCCCTCCTGTGTCCATGCTTACAGTGATGGACTGTTCACAGGAATGTAGGAAATATGACTGGAAACAACTCCTGGGTCACCAACTGCCTAAGACACAATGGACAGGCCTACACTACAGAGCTTTCGCCTGCAGAGCCCCCTAGTGGAGAACAGCATAAACCAACAGAAGGAGATCCGGCATAGCTAAGCCACCTCCTTGAATGTCATTAGTTAAGCCAGCAAAAACAGACTTTGTTGGCATAGTTGCATCTATACTGAGGGGTTTGCCAGCACAGCTATATCAGGTAGCGGATGTGATTTTTTTCAAAGTCCTAACCAACATCACTATGCCAGAAAAACTTTGTAGTCTGAACTAAGCCAAAGTCACCACCAGGGACTGTTGTCCAACATACACTTGGCAGGAGTGGCAGGCTGCACTGGGCCCTTGAAAAGCCAGAGAACTGATTTATATACAGTTATATATAAAGTATGTTCAGGCTGGAGTCAGTTCTTGGCCAACAAACAACACGGGAAAAGGATTTCTTGGATAGCATCTCTGTTCAAATGCCGAGGAAGGGCAGCAGAAATGGAGCAGGCAAACGTGGGATTAAAATGCAGTGCAAACCAAGGAGGAGATAGACAAGAAAGTGCAGCCCATATGGAATTTTGGGATACAGCTGGAGGACTAACAGCTCTTGAGGTTGATTTAGCCTGAATTCATGCTGCAAAGTAAGCGACTTGCCAGCCTGGGCTGAAGCAAACCCGGAGCTCAAACCTATACCTCAGCTGTGTCTGTGAGCCTTGGCTACAAGCACCCTCAGGCCTGGGTTAGAGGTTTTTCTGTGTGATTGAAAAGGGGGGGTTAGGGACAACACCAGGCTGTAGCTTGGGCTAGTTCTGCAGAGAAGATGTGCTCCTTGTGGAGGGTGAAAAGTAAAAATTAAAAAAACTGTCTGGCTGCCAGAAAGAAGCAGTAGGCAAGCCAGAGCCTCTGCTCAAAATTTCTGGTGGAAGGAGCGGCACTGGGATGGCTTTGCACAGACCTGTTGGACAGATTCCAGAGGGATGCATTAGGCTTCTGCTCCTCCTACACAATGACCTTATGATTAACATTCCCATGAGCATCTCTCTTGTCTAGTCTCATTTTATTGGCTTCTTGAAGAGAGAAAGATGCTACAACCCTCAATGCTCCCTGTGTGCTGACAGCACCCATCTGTGTCTCCTCCTCAGTTACAGCTTTCACACACATGTGTGAGTGCCTGAAAGAGAGAAGCATAGCTGCATGGATGAAAAACAGCTGCCTCTAGCTAAGCCACTGCCAGCAGGAAATGCCAGTAGCTAGGCAAGACATTGACCTCACCATTTGGTGACTGTTTAACCAGCAGTTATCCAGGTAGACTGAATTCTCTGGGTAAGGTTGAACATAAGAAAGGCCGTACTGGATCAGACCAAAGGTCCATCTAGCCTAGTATCCTGTCTATCAACAGAGGCCAATGCCAGGTGCCCTGGAGTGAGTGAACCTAACAGGTAATGATCAAGTGATCTCTCTCCTGCCATCCATCACCTCCCTCTGATAAACGGAGGCTAGGGACACCATTCCTTACCCATCCTGGCTAATAGCCTTTAATGGACTTAACCTCCATGAATTTATTCAGTGCTCTTTAAAAACCTGTTATAGTCCTAGGTTGGACTCCTGAACACTCAAAAGGGCAGGGGGGAATCATAGGTGACAGATGCCAACTTCTGTTTTTGGCCTGCCAGGAGGTCAGACCTCTTTTCTGCCAGAAAAGATTCTCCCCACAATCATTAATTCCAGGTTGGACTGTTGCAACTCAGTCTACCCGGGGCTAAAGGAGAAGGATGCCTAGAGACTCCCAGTTGTTCTACATGCAGCAGCCTGCCTTCTGAACAAGAAAAGTGGGCAAGAACATCAGAGTTCTGTACACTCCTTTGGCTCCCCATTCAATACTAGATACAAGATCCTGTGTCCTAATCTCTAACACTCTGCATAGGCTAGCGCCTGGCTGTCTTAGAGACCATGTCTCCATCTGCAGTTCCCTGAAACAGCACCATTCACCAGGGATGCTGAAGCCCAGAGTGAAACTTTTGAGAATGCTGCTCCTCCAGCTCCCCAGAGAAGCCCCAGATTGTGGAACTCATCATCACAGGGGATGAATCCCAGATTAACAGTGTTCAGAGAGTAATGGGACAGCCACCTTTTCCCAAAGGCTATTCCATAAGGGCAGAGCTAAAGAATGACCCAGCACTTCATAGATTAAGGAAACAGTGGGGAAGAGGAAAGAAGAGAGCAATAGAGGGAAAGTGGAATATTGTTTTAAAACCTACAAATCGCCAACTAAACCTAGCACCAGGTGTTAGCATCCTTTGCATTAAAAAAAAACTTCTATGATGATTTATTTTGGGTTTTCCCCCTTTCCCTATTCTCCACTCAGGCTTGTATCCACATGGGAATCTCTACATTGCCCCAGCAGGACCATTTCTCTCCCCCCAGCCTGCTCTTTCTCTCACACACAAATTCACAGGTTTGTTTGCTGTCAAGATATGTTTTAAATCTTCAAAATGCCTGAAAGCACTAAGAGCCTGGCAAAACTCCCATTGACTTCAATAGTGCAAGATTAGACCCTGCATTTGACAGTACGTGCGTTCCCTGCTAGCTAACCAGTTGAAATCTGCTTCAAGAGTGACCAACACTATTGCTATCTGGTGGCTGTTTAATAGCTTCTGAGAAATGGGAATTCCATCTAGTTCTTCACTGGTATTCTCAATGGCAATCTCATTAGAGAAGCCACTGGCTGAACTAGCTAAGAGACTGCATTACTCTCTCTCGCTCTCAATTCTGGAGGAGAGGCCTCCAAAAGCAGACAGGCAATATGAGCGTCACGCATTGCTGCTGTTCCTGCTGGACTTGTTCTGCAAACAGCAGACTACAGTCTACTGAGCTGCCTATCTGATGCATCCCCACAAACATTAAAATTCACTTAATATATTTTTTAGTTTGGGGACTAAAAAATTTGCAGAAAGCAATTTACCAAAGAAAAGCTGTCTTCAGAAGAGCATGTGAATTGTGACAGAAAATAAAGAGCCAGTTCTTCAGCTGGTGTAGCTCCACTGAAGTCAACAGAACTACGCTGATTTACACCAATTGAGCTCCCGGCCCGTTGGCATTTAAAGTGAAGATTAAAACATGGAAACGCTTCTTTTTCTCTGCAACTCTTCATTATGCCTCCATATTACGGGACAAATGAACACCAAAATTCCTTTCACAACAGGAATACTACATTGAAAGATACAATACTATTACTACCACCACCACCACGTTTGTATATATCACTTTTTCTCAGTAGATCTCAATGTGCTTTAACAAAGGACATCATTATCCCCATTTTACCAAGAGGGGAAAACAGACAGAGGTTTAATGACTTGCCCAAGGTCACCAAGCAGGCCAGTGGCAGAGCAAAGACTAGCACCCAGGTTTCTGAAGTCCCAATCCTGTGTTCTATCTACTAGGCCACACTCCTCTCATTAGAAATGGTACATCATAACAATAACTGAATTTACCTTGAGGGCATACAACTATTATCTAACCAATTCTGACAGCTGATTTACCATTTATATGAGAGAGACAAGGTGGGTGAATACATTCCACTGCACCACTTCTGTTGGTGAGAGAGACAAGCTTTCGAGCCACACAGCACTTCTTCAATACCTGAATATCCAGTAATATCTTTTACTGCAAATAAAATGTCCAGTAATATCTTTTACCAGAAAAAGAGCTGTGTGAAAGCTCCAAAACTTGTCTCTCTCACCAACAGAAGTTGATCCAATAAAAGATATTAGCTCGTGCACCTTATCTCTGTAATATCATGGGACCAACATGGCTACAACACTTCACATTACCATTCAAGTGTTATATACACTACAAAAAGTAATATATTTTGTAGGCAAATTCTGTTCTAGAAAATTTACTTGTTGCATATTTACAGTTACAAATGATTCTTTTATGTGAAAAATGCAAATTCTATTTGAGAATAAGCAAGCATGCCATCTGTTTTCAAAGGCTCACAGTTCCAAAAAACAGGATAGACATAGGCTGTAACAGCAAAATGTATGGTGGTGTATATTTCATGCAACTAAATATTATGACTAAAAGTCACTTTGTATAGGAGATAATACGAGAAATCATAAGTAGATCTAACAGTGTTTATTTCAATGTACTGTAATGAAGAAAGCCTTGTCAATGTACATGACATATCTCTTCACTTCTGTGACACATGGTGCACGTATTTTTGTTCCACTGACTAGGATGACCAGATGTCCTGATTTTATAGGGACAGTTCCGATTTTTGGGTCTTTTTCTTATATAGTCTCCTATTACTCCCCACCCCCGTCACGATTTTTCACATTTGCTGTCTGGTCACCTTACCACTGACACTATGTAAAACTAACAAAAACAATGCCTAAAGCTCTCTAAATCACCTACCTACAGTTTCATATTCAACCACCACAAATATATTAATGTATGTATAACTTACGGTGTATCTCAGAAAAAATAAGCCTGTGAAGATATATTGTATAATTTTCTCTTCAACCTTTCCTCTCTTCTGAAGAACCTGTCATATCTGCAAGAATGTTAGAGTCTATACTGTGAGCTGGATCCTGGGTGGTGCTGAGCAACTTCCTGCTAAGCATCCTCAACTCCCATTGATCTCAGTAAGAATTCAGGTGATTGGGTAACTCACAGGAAGAATTCAGTTCTTTGCAGAATTGGGTCCAAAGAAACAAAATTATATTATGCAATTTTAGTTACTGTTGATTGCAATTTGACTTTTCCATCACACCTTTGTTTTTATGTCACAGAAATTTATTTAAATGGCAAACACCTAGCTTTGCTTCCCATAGGTTTTTCAAACCTTTTTTAAGGTTATGTTCAGTGTCAGGAAAACAAGATTTTTTTCATTTTAAAAGATCCTGTGCTGTTCACAGACTTTCAGGAGACATTTTGACTCTTCTGTGTAGAAATATACTGCTACTGTGGATCCACTTCTGATCTTCCTAAATCATAGCAAATAAGTGTCCAGATAGCCCAGACATTTGGGATATTTTTCTCCAATCACCACCTTAATTCCAGCCCATAATTGTTGGCTGTTCAGTGATCTGTTAAAAGACTCAACAGCATTTCAGGGTGTGGCTGTTGCAGCATGCCCTTAAAGACATCTCATTCTGGCACCTAGCTGTGCCTCTCTTTGATGCCCATCTTACTGAGGCTGGGAAGGTGAAACAATGCAATCAGAGGGTGTTTTTGATTCCGCAGAGGCTGTATCATGTATCGGCTGTGTTCAGAGTTGCTTTTATCCATTTTGATTTGGCTAGGAGTCTGGGACCCTTCTTTCTGGATGTGGACATTGCTGCAGTTCTCTGTGAGAGGGTCTTCAAATGTGGGACGTACTTCTAGCTGTTTGGTTCAAAACAGCCTGACCCGATGACATTTAAATCCCACCATAAAGCAAAGGCTATTGGGGTGGAGGGAGCATGACACAGGCACTTGTCTATGTTAGGGAGGGGACTATGATCAAGCTTTATTTTTATTTGAGTTTGCTATTGTTGTTGGCTTGTAGGGTGGCTTTACTTTGGTTGGCTGCAATGAGAGTTTTTGTCTAAGTTGCTAGGATCAACAGGTTTTCCCTATATTGTTATAAACAGAAATAAATTAGTAAGTAAACAGAAGTAAATAAACCACTGATCTCTGCTTAGCTTTTAACAGACGGAAGTCCACCTGGCCAGAAACACCACAATTGGCACTAACTGGAATCCTTGATGGCATTGACCTTGGAGTCCCAGGACAGGACTGGCATGCAGACTGAACTGACCCGGGGAGGCATGTCCCTCACATGGCTATGCAAGTTTAACTCCAGCCAAGAACCCTTTCATTTATTTAATGGCAGAGCTTCTGTGAAAGGTATGAAGAAATCTGTCTGCATCAATTCCAAAGTCTCTCTTCACATTTTATTTGCAGAAAAGTTCAGTCCCTTGGATTCCAGCAGATAAGTCTGTAACCTCTTTTGATAATATCTCCCCAGGACTCACATTTACAATGCAGACACATGTTATATTGCTCACCTCGCTACAGTTTGCTGTGGCAATAAATGATTAAGAATGATTTTCTAGTTGTGCAAATGTGGTTACAGAATCAGGCTAGTAGTGATTAGAGGTGGACACAAAGTTCAGCTTTCAAACTGAATCCAAATCCAAACGTCCCCAAAGTTAGGGTTTGGGGCTGTGTCTGTGTGTGTGTGTGTTTCAGATCTGGTGTTCTGGTTTGGAACCATTCCTCATAGTGAAAAGCATCATTAAGAACCTCAATAGTTGTACCAGTGTCTCTTCATATCTTGACCTTTCCTATTTCCTTTCCTAAAAATATTAGGAATTAGCCTTTTTTCCCTAGGTCCATGTAGTTGTTTTCTTCTATAACATTCAAAAACAAGAAAGAAGAAATCCAAGGCATTTACACTCACAGAAAACCAGTCATAGAAAACATTAGTTTATGAAAGAGAGATGGTTATACTGAGTCAAAACTAACACAATTACCTACTTGAACAGGCTTAGCTACTCTACGCATTACCTAATTTTGCCTCTTTAGATTCTTAAAATTTTTCTGTTTCTATGAGGTTCTTTTGTGCATTCTTTTATAGTTTTGTTTGCCTGCACCACCACTAGCTAGAAATATAGTAGCAGAAGTTGTTGTCATGGAAAATCTGAATTACCTCTACAGATATAATCTCCCTGTCACCGATAGCAAAAATAGATGCAAGATCCACAAACTATACTTTTAAATCTGAGCTTGTCGGGAAAAGGGGTTTTCAGTCCCATGAAAAATTGAGATTTTGAAAAGAACTTTTTTTTCCAAATCAGAAAAAAGTCAAAATTTCATTTTTTTCTCTAAATTATATTTTTCAAAATTCATTTTGGGTCAGTCAAAATGTTGTGTTTTGATTTTGACCCGTTTCTGGTTTTTTTTTAATCATAAACAAAGTACATTGTAAAATGAAAAGTTTCAAAACAAAAAAAATCAAAACTTTTAAACAAAACTTCATTGAAATCAAAATGGCATTTCCCTATTTTAATATACATTTTCTAATGAGCTCTAGCATGTAGCTCTGCTCCTGAGAGGTCCCGAGTTCTTCCAAGGAGGGCTCAGGCGAGCTGCTTGCAGGAACTTAGAGAACTGAGCCTTTGTATGTCTTGGCCACCTTTGCTGAGAATTATGACCCAAGATGGTTGTATCAAAGGTAAACTACAAACTAAATGCAATGGCAAATAGGTATCACTTCATCTTAGCCTGCCTTCTTGGGTTATAAAATTTGCCACAGCCTGGCCTTGTCCTCTTGTAATGTAATAGCAGATGGTATGATAGACTTTTCATTATTCTCTATGTCCAGGCATAGCTGTTACTACATTATTATTATTATTTATTTGAAGTCATTGGGTGCCTGCTCCTCAGTCCCACTGCATAACAATAATTCTCATAATTGGTAGAATTTGGCTCTGCAAGTGTGTAACTCAAATGAATGGGAAAGTGTAGACTGAACTGCCCACAGCTTGAAAAAGCTGAATATAGTGGAATATGTGCTACCCTCTGTTATGCAGTTCAGGGAGTAGTACATTTTTACAAAACCAAAGGGATGCTGATCAGTATCTTGACCAAAATTCCAGTCTGGGAAATTACACACTGCCTGTTTAGAATTCACCTTGTACTTTTCATTGGATACTGCAAAGCAATCTCACTAAACTGATTGACTGGGCAACAAAATGGCAGATGCACACTGGAAAACATAATCCCAACTATCTATACAAAATTCTGGGATCTAAATTAGCCTGTTACCACTCAAGAAAGATCTTGGAGTCATTGTGTACAGTCCTGTGAAAACATCCATTCAATATGCAGCAGCAATAAAAAAAAATAACACTGCTAGGAAGCATTAGGAAAATGACAGATAAGACAGAAAATATCTTAATGTCACTATATGAATCCATGGTATGCTCACACTTTGCCATTCTAGTCACCTTTTTCAAAAAAGATATATTAGAATTGGAAAAGGTAAAGAAAAGGGCAATAAAAATGATTAAGGGTATGGAACAGTTTCCGTATAAGGATAGATTAAAAAAACTGGGACTTTTCAGTTTGGAAAAGAGACAGTTAAAAGGGGATACATACAGGTCTGTAAAATCGTTAATGGAGTGGAGAAAGGGAATAAAGCATGATTTACCCCTTCACATCACACAAGAACCAGGAGTCACCGATAGGCAGCAGGTTTAAAACAAACAAAACTTCTTCACAGAACGTACAGTCAACCTGTGGAACTCATTGCCAGGAGATGTTGTGAAGTCCAAAACTATAACTTGGTTCAAAAAAGAATTAGATAAGTTCATGGAGGCTAGGTTCATCAATGGCTATTAGCCAAAATGGTCAGATATACAGCCCCCTGCTCTGGGTGTCCATAGTCTCTGACTGCCAGAAGCTGGGAGTAGACAACAGGGGATGGATCACATAATGATTGCGTGTTCTGTTCATTCCCTCTGACGCACTTGGCATTGACCACTGTCAGAAGACAGGTTACTGGCCTAGATGGATACTGGTCTGACCCAGTAAAGCCGTTCTTATGTACAGTGTTCTTCACTTCCTACCGTATGCTGTCACAAAGTGTTGCTGTGCACATGCACAGAGTGTCTTTTTCCCTTCCAGGGGCTGCTACATTTCAGTACTGGAAGACGATATTTGAATATAAAGTTTGCAAAGCAGTTTGGGATCTTGGTTTTAGGATTAAAGACCCTATAGAAATATAAAGCTGTATTATTTAAAGACATTTGTGGTGCTGACCATAACAATGGATTTATCACCACTCAATACACCTGAAAGGTAGAGAAGTATTATTACCCCAATGTCAACAATGAGGAATTAAGATTAATTAAGAGAGAGTCTTGCCCTCCGGCACACAGGAAGTCTGCAGCAGAGTAAACCTAAATCAAGTATGTCCCAATCTAACACCTTAACCACAAGACTATCCTTTCACTGTTATCATTGTTATTTAGTTAGAAATAATTACTTCAATCTTCCTTTCACACTGAAGGAATTGAACATGAAGTTCTTCCTGCTCACTGTGTAGTTTAGAAGAATGTAAAGAAATAGCTGTTCAGAAAAGTATGCTATTGAAGATCTACATTGGTTCAATCAGTCTGTTGCTCACAACTGTGAAATGGCCTGTTTTCTCGAGTTCATCAGCAACGTACATCATTCACTTGACAACACATGAAACTTGAAATGGCTTGTATACAGCAATTTCCAGTTGAAGTGTTGGTTAAATTGATACATTCACACAGGGAAATGAAGTAAGGATGTTCTCTATTTATTGGTAAGGAAAGTCCTGCATGAATATCCTCAAGTTCTAAGAGCAGAGAAGAGTGTCTGTTTATGAGGGGAAAGATGTGGCAGGGGTGGGGAGGGGGGCAAGAGGAAGCAATTCTAACACTGACAGACTCCGCAATCATTGGCGGTCAGGATCAAACCTGGGACCTGTGGAGTGTAATGCATGAGCATCTACTGCATAAACTAAAAGATGTACACTCTTTAGCTAGGCTGTAGCAGACTCATCAATCTCTAGCTAGTCTAGCTGCCACTCGAAGAGGACAGATCGCCACACCAAACAGGCATGGCTTACACAATAAAGAGGAGAATATTTTTTGAGCAAATTGCTTTAATCTTTTCCTTATTGTTCTTAGCTCCCTGTTTGAAGCCAATGAGAACATACATCTACTCTCCACACCCAGTGTACAACTAGTGGTAGAGTTTGGTCCTAAATGTATAACTGCAATGAATGGAAGGAAGACATTTCTTCCTGAAATGAGTGGAAGGTGGGGCTGACTACCTTCTTCAAAGAAGACAATCATTGTGGTAAGTAGGGAGAGCCCAGGAATTCATGACTATTCCTCACCAGCTAGGAAGGGCATATGTCAGTCTCATCAGGTGGCTCTGATATTTTATAGTTCTTCTAGGGTTCCCTGTGTGAATGGTCCAAATTCTATGAAAGAGGACATGGATTTATGGCTTATGTGCATAGCAATCAGTTCTTGTAATCCTGCCTTGGATTCAGGAGATCTTATCTGCAAAGCAGGCTGGCAGTTCTTCTTAATGAGCAGTGCTGGGTCTTTCTGGAGCTGAAGGGGGGCATTAACATTGCAATTTATGATTCAGTATAGTTCTGCTGAGCATGACTTCATGGCTGTTCTGGTGTAGGGAAAAAAAAAAACTCTTGGCATTTTGTACAACTGAGGCATAAGCCAGGAGGAATTCCTTATGCTTTAGGTTGTCAATGGCTGCTAGTGTTTTCTGCCACTGACATTCATTCTCCTTCCTTACTGTCAGAGCACATAATAACAACTCTTGTACATGTTAGCGAAAGAGATCAGACTATGTGCTTTATTATTTAACTAGTTGGCCATAGCTATGACAGAAAACATTTTCCATTCCTGTTTCTGCTGTGTGAAAAATATTTCACTAAAACTACTAAATAAATTAAATAGCCCCATGGTGCATCATTTAGTTTCAGCTTCTTTTATATTAAAATCATTTTTGTCTTTCACCTTTGCATAGGTCCTGTATGTTTAATAACCATTTTCAACAACTTACTCTCATTCAGTGATAAACAAAGCTTTTACATGGTGGGCTTATTTTACTTCCAGCATAGATATTGGTCCTTAATTACCTCACTATTGTTTTAAACTCTCAGTACATTCCTGTCTGGTGTTCTGCGCTGGAATAACACTTTCATTTTATAGCATGCATTTACAGTTGGAGGCTTGACAGGAGGCAAAGGCAATCAAACACATTGTCTGGCATAACAGTGGAGGAACTGCCATGTTTCTTATGCAGAAGATTAATAATAGACTCTGCTTTCTGTATAACACAAAATATGTCATGCTGAAAAGTTGCATCCAGTGTGATATTGTCACTATGGGAGCCCAACATGAGACATTCAAGAGAGCAATTTTAATCTTTAATCATGAAGCCTATTGCTTAAAAACCAAACAAGAAAGCTCTTCTGCCAATGTCAGAGTAAAATGCTAAGTTTCGACAGATTATAAACGACATCCCTCTTCTGCAAGAAGGTGGCAATTAGCAGGTTGCTCACAAATAACTCTTTTAATTAAAATCTTTAGGGGCCATATTCTGCTCTTAGATGCACAATGAAGATTATGCTGATGTTGCAGTAGTCTGGGTGGCAGAAGATTGTGGCACGAGCTAAGGTATTCATATGGGGAAGAAAGAAAGGGGCAATTTTATAATTCTCCTTTGATAATAGACAATATTTGAAGAAATTTCAGGTGGAAAGAAAGAAAGAAAGAAAGAAAGAAAGAAAGAAAGAAAGAAAGAAAGAAAGAAAGAAAGAAAGAAAGAAAGAAAGAAAGAAAGAAAGAAAGAAAGAAAGAACATAAGCAAGCTTAGCGTGAAAGAAGTATAATAGAGTTGTCCATGGTATGAGTAGGGGAGACAATTTGGGAGGAAGGCTACAGAGGTAACTTTGTGCCATGTTTAACCTAAGGAATTAGTGTTGTGTCTACTCTAGGAGGATATATTGGAGAGAAAGGAAGAGATGAAAGCCTTGTGATAAGGTGAGAAAGATCAGAGAGAGAAAAATAAATGTAAGAGTCCTCCGCACAGAGCTGTTAAGAGAGACCATGGGAGCAGATGAAGTCACCCAAGGCACCTCCTTCTTTCTAGGGATGAACTTGATCCATCCTATCTTTTCTGTGATCCATCTTGTCCAGAACATTTGAATGAACAGTAAACCAGCACTGCAACAATCAATTTAATTGAACTTATCTAAGGAACAAGAAAAGGCTAACCAGGAAAAATGTAGGAAATGTATGAAAAAAAGTCCTGATAATAAGCTTGCAAGGAATTTAAAGTCTTCCTTATAATGTTCAAAGCATGTCTGTTTGGCTTGAATCCAAGATACGCAACAGTTTGTTCTGCAGTGATGGAATACTCACTCAACACTCATTCCTAATGAATTATTGCAAAATGTTCTGTAATGATGACGTGCTTGAACTGTTAATTGATTATGAAATGCCTTAAGAGTTTTATGAAAGACATCAGATACAATTAGTTATTATTGTATCATGCAACTCATTAACTGTAAAGAAAATAAATATGCTGAATTCCAATTTGCCTGTGAATCTCTTTTGTTTAGAAATAGATTTGTGTCATTTTCCTTTTCTCTGCTAACATCAATGTCTGCTGCTTGTTAGAATGGAAATGTGTTCAGAGAGATTAAAGGCGTCAACCATATCCCACTGAAGTCAGTTGGAGTCTTTCCCATTGACTGCAATGGGAGTTGGATCAGGCCCTGATTGACTTGTCTAAGCTCAAGCAAAAGATGTGTGGGGAAGAGCTAAACATAGAACCTATCTATTCTATTCTATTCTATTCTATTTTATTCTAGTCTAGTCTATTCTAGATAGGTTCAATTCTTCCACATCTATTCGAGTTGCAAGACATTTATAGTATAGACACCCCTGGAGAGTCTATCTATATCTAGGACTGGACTTTACATTTTGAAAGTGGTTTGAGCTTTTGGTTCAGACGCATGTCTCTTTACTTTGTCAAAAAGGTTTCTTGATAAATGGCAAGATCAAGGCAATTAAGATCAAATTTTCAAAAAGTGACGGCTAATGTTGTGTGGTGTGATGGTGTGTGATGTGATGTGATGCTCTGTACATTGAGGGAGAACACCCTGCACCCCCATGTTCATCCTTGTAATATGATTGTGTGGTATCCAATGCAATGTTTGTCATGTTGGGTGGCTTCAGAAGGCTTATGATGCATTGAGCATTGTTGTTATAATAATGTTATAATACAGGTTGTAATTTCATGTATATAGTTATGAGGCTGAAAATGCGTCCTCGTGCCATAAAACAAACCCAGGCAACACTCTCTAGGAGCAGAGGGGCAGTTCATGCCTCATCAGGGCATGTATGGGACAAACCTAGCCCAGCCTCACAGGAACAAAAGACACTGGCGTAGGCAGAAACAAAGGATCTGTTGGACTCTCTCTGGAGTCACTCCCCTTTCCTTGGTCACTTTGGGTCTATGATGAGGTAATGCTCACCTGACTCTGAAGAGGAAAAGGGGGCAAAGTCAAGACGAAAGAAAGAATATGATGAAAGGAAGAGACATTTGCCATGCTCTCTCTTCCACCTCCATTTACAGACATCACCACCAAGCAAATGAAGCGCTGATCAAAGGGGAGAGCCTGGCTGAAAGGCAACCAGCAAGCCCCTGGTGAGAAGCGTCTAAGTTTGTAAGGGCACTGAATGTTTTAAGATCAGCTTAGAATGTATTTTGCTTTTATTTTATTTGACCAAATCTGACTTGTTGTACTTTGACTTAAAATCACTTGAAAATTATCTTTTGTAGTTAATAAATGTGTTTGTTTATTCTACCTGAAGCAGTGTGTTTGGTTTGAAGCGTGTCAGAGATTCTCCTTGGGATAACAAGCCTGGTACATATCAATTTCTTTGTTAAATTGACAAACTCACATAAACTTGCAAGGTCCAGCGGGCATAACTGGACACTGCAAGATGGAGTTCCTAGGGTTGTGTCTGGGACTGGAGATATTGGCTAGCGTCATTTGGTTACACAGTCCAAACAGCAGCAGGCTAAAAGTGCTCACTCACTGTGATGGCACAACGACTCACCCCTGCGGTGTCTCCTGCTGGTCGTCCGGTAATTAGCTCTTTTACCAGCTCCGGAGCACCCTCTGCAGGCTGATGTCCCACTGTCCTCTGGCCCCTGTGTCTCTCCTGGACACCAGGGCCCTTTTACCTGGGGTGCTGCCCTCAGCAATACCCCTACACTCTGCCTCTGGGTCTCCCCTTCCTGGGGAACCCCCCAACCCACTAATCCCCACCTTGCCTAAGTCTGGGCTACTGCCAGTCATCATCAAGTTCCCATTCCCTGGGGCAGACTGTTGTGTAAGAGCCAGTCATCATGGGCAAGGGGGTTTGGAACCTGCTGCCCTTCTCTGCCACTCAGTACCTTTATGGGCCTTGGACCAGGCCCTGCAGCCTAGGGAGTTGCCAGCCTGAAGCTCCCCTGCTTCTCTGGCCTTTCCCCAGTCCTGCTTCACTCCCAGTACCTCCATGCACTAGTGGATCTTGAGACATTCCACAGCTGTGTAAAACCTCAGTCTTTGCACACATGATTCATGATCAACTCCAAGTACAAACTCATTCTTAGATCTGTCCTGCCCACAGGAGGGTTGTCCTGGCTCTTAGCTCCTGAAGGGCAACTATTGTTAACACTACACTTAATTGTACAGAAGAATAAATGACTAAACAAAAATATTTCAGGCCTCTTAAATATATTAAGAAAATAACAATGAAATAGGAGTTACAATCCTGACACAGTCCAAGACCCAGGAAACACAGTTTATCATTTGATAGGAGACTTTCTACTTTGTTGTACAGCAAGGTTGTTGTTAAATTAATAAAAACAAAAATTAAAATTAGAATTCATCTCACATTATCAATGAGAAATGCCTGCCTGTCTCATGCATGCAAATTCTGCCATCTGAGACACATAAAATCCCACCTGATAATGAACTATATCAGGAAAAAGATATCTCTCATTGAGAAACAACAACAGTATCACATATATGGAGATAATAAAACAGGGACAGATGTTTCTCTGAGCCCTTTTCCAGACTGAATTTTGAATATGGATTATTAGTTAATAAATATTTATTTGGGTACTATATTGCAACATTCATTTAGCTAAGGTAGTGTAATCATGGCAGTTTTCCTTTAAGAAAGGTTGGCTTTGATTTTGTGATTATTGAGGTGTTCCCAGCCTCTGATTCTTATCTCCATCAGAAGATGAGTCTGGAAATGGGCAGTAAGCTCTAGAGTACTGCTAAAGTCCAAATGGATTTAATTTTCTAACTCAAAGAATGCCTTGCAATCAATTTTACATAATTGGTTTTCTTGTAGATCTTACCTTTTAAGAAAGCTTAAGTGTGACCGGCAATTTCTATTTTTTAAAGTTCTTCATTTTTTCTTAACTATTTTCATATTTGGCTTTAAAATAAGTTAATACTTCGAATATCAGATATTCTATTGCATTGTTTTTTTTGTTGCAAATTTTTTGTAAAAGGGGTAGTAATTTTTCAAGTTTTTCCAACAAAATAAGAATATCAAGTAAAATATTAGTTGTAGATCTCAGGAATGTGGGCCAAATTCTATATTGATTTATACTGATGCAATCCTATTGATTTTAGTGAGTCACACTAAGTTTGTTCACTGAATTTTACCCTGTATTTATTCCTTACCAAGGGGGGTTTGGGGGAACTTATAAATATGTTAGTACTTTCTGCATTTTGAGGATTTGTCTTGTTTGTCTGCAGTTGTCTTGATACCTGAATTCTAAAATGAATTTAAACTCCTAGGGTAAAATTCAGCCCTCTAGAAAACCAGCATAGGACTGTGCAACACATAAGTATGACTCAAAATAAAGCAAACTAATACCCCCTAATAAGCGGGAATTAGCCTTATTTTGAGTGGGACTTAAGTGTCTTGTGCTGGTTCTCTGTACAAGGGTGAATTTTGTCCCTAGTTCCCATGCTTGTAGTGAGTTGGTGCATTGTGATTGACAGCTTTGTACTTTGATAGTGGATACATTAGAAATTATTTAGATATTGCTTTACACCAGGGCTATTCCCCCAACTACTATGGAATAATCATACATATTGCATGAAGATTTTGTATTTTTGCAGAAATATTTTAATAACTCTATTTCTGCAATGCAATCAGTCTAAAAAACTCAGTGCACTCACAAGCAAGCCCTGCAAACAGAGGCAAATTACAGTTTTGTGGGGCTCTGGGCAATGGCAAGAGGGATCCCCTCCTTACATAGGGTGACTAGACACTTTTGGGTTGTGGGACTTTCGGGAGTTTGAGTGACTTTTGGGGTTGCAGGACGCAAGAATCAAAGGGAAAGGTCACAGCTCATTTGCTTGGGGGGTGGGCCTTCTGGTTCATGGTTTGTTTTATGGATCCTGTTAGTGGTGTTTCCCCAGTACAATGCCACATTGTTTCTCTCTGTTATTAAAAGGCTTTTGGTACACAGACTCTGTGCTTGCGAAAGGGAAAGTAGTGTCTCTTAGAGGTGCCCAGAGGGGTGGTATATGGTTGTCCCAAGTCACTGGGTGGGGGCTCGAGCCAGTTTTGCATTGTGTTATTGGAACGGAACCCCTAGGTACTGAACCCAGCCCTTGTTGCTGCCAACTCTGATGGGCAAAAGGGTTACAACAATAATAAGAATACTTTGAACTCCTATGCAGAGCTCTAGATCCATAGATCTCAAAGCACTTTACAAAAATGTGCATCAAATTATCCTCATTTTGCAGATGGGGAAAGTGAGGCATTTAGGTTAAGTGTCTTGCCTAACCAAGTCAGTATAACAGCAGGAAATAGAACCCAGGTCTTTCAACTCCCACTCCAGGAACAGATTCACTGAAGCTGGATGGGAACCCTCACAGGTGCCACAGGAAAGCAGCCTTGGCGATTTGCTAGATGGCACTCTTTCCTCCGAATCAATATGTCAGCATGGCATCAGGGGGCACCAGGTTACTGAAGATGATGGCATTTGGATCTTATGAATACTGTTTTCCTTGTTCTTTGTTCTGCCATTCCTTCAAATTGTTTGTTACACCCTATTTAGTGCACCATGTCTCAAACTAAAACCTCACTATTCTATCCAAAGCTCAAGAGAGCTATTTCCAATTAAAAACATTCTGGGCTGGTAAAAAAATATGACTGAAATACTCAGTGCAGAGAGGTTGCAAGGAATACTACATTGTGTAGTTGTGCTGAAGCTAAACAATTACTGCAAAATATATCCTTGCAAACATTTTGTTCCCAAAATGATGCTTCTGTATATGAATATATTAAGGAAGAAAATAACGTTATTTTCAAAGATGTAATTTAGCAAAGAGATGCATCAAGTGACTTGTTTGTAGCCTTTACAAATTAGCAATACCACTGGTCTGACCAACATGCCCTAAAATGAGCTCATTAAGTCTCACTGAAAATGCTAGATAGCAAGTAAACATATGATTAAAAAAACCTCTTTGAATTTTATGTCCAATTAGAAAAATACTATGCACTGTTCACTACTTGATTTCAGTTGTGAACATCTGCCAAAATACATTTAAGTAAAGTGCACATATGAGTTAAATTAATACTCTTTGAGACAGAAGCAGCCCTGACAACAGGGAAGTCATCAATTAAAGGAAATAACTCTAAGATAACAGCAAAATTGCTTGTTAAAAGTCCTCATAAACTGATCTAAATATCAATGTTTATTTAAAAAAATGATCTCAGATTTAAATGGATGGCTTAGTGGATAAAGTGATAAAGATTATCTTTCTTTTTTTACAGCTCCCAGCTTGACCACAGTGCATCAAGAGGAATGAATACATTCCTTGCAAAAATAAAATAGGCATTTTTTTGCTTTCCTGCAATCAGGAAAAATGGTGGGTGTGGAGGAGGAATACCTATTTAATGGAGTGGGCTACAAGAAGTGAAATTTCCTTAAGTAAGGAGCCCAGTCAGCCTCCCTGGTCTGTTAGCTCTGTGACCAGTCTATACACAGATATTGCCAAACACCCTAGATTTAAACTCTCCTCTGAAACTTCCTACTGTACTACCCCCTTCTGAAGCCAGGCTAAAACCAGAAAAAAAGATACATACTCCCTCGCTTTGTCCCTTCTAGAATGTGGTCCTTCTCTTTCTCTCTGCAAAATATTTCAGTGCAACATTTTCAAAAGGAGGTTTTAGTACAAATATCAAAATAAATATAAAATCATGGCCCGCATTATTCTCTTAATAAATCTTTTAGTGGCAGAACTCTATGTTAGAGCAGGGGTCGGAAACCTTCAGCACACTGCCCATCGGGGTAATCTGCTGGCGGGCCATGAGACGTTTTGTTTACGTTAACAATCCACAGGCACGGCCCCCTGCAGCTCCCACTGGCCTGGAACGGTGAATCCAGGAGTGGCCCTCCCAGGTGCTGCTGTGGGGAGAGAGAGCTGGGGGGAATACTCTCTTCCCGCAGTAACCCCGGAGCACCCTCCCAAATCCCTCATCCCTTGGCTTACTTCAGAGCCTGCACCCCCAGCCAGAGCCCTCACCCCCTGCACCCAACCCTCTGCCACAGCCCTGAACCCCTCATCCCTGGCCCCACCTCAGAGCCTGCACCCTCAGCCCTAAGCCCCTTCCCACACTCCAAACCCCTTGGTCCCACCCCCACCACATGAATTCTGTTACATGCACCAACAGGTGATGTGTGACACATTTCCTCCATATTGGTGAAAATAACAAAATTCATTCCACATATAGGTGGGAAAAATGAGAGGGAACATTGGCTTGCTGCTTTTCCTAGTTAGACAGACATCCTGATTCCAGCATGTTTGTCAAGCCCCTATTTACAATTTAATGTTCCAGTCACCTTCCCAATTACGGCCACGAAGAATGAAGCAACTTACTTAGGTCAAGCCAGGCCTACAGTACTTGTGTGGCCCCCATTCAGAAACTAAGGCCCATATCAATAGGAATGCAGAACCTAAATGCCTTGGAGGATTTGGGCCTAAGTGACTTGACTAAGGCCACATGGGATGCTTGTGGTATAGCAGGGACTTGAACCTAGGTCTCTAGAACCTGAAACGAGCATCTTAACCAGGGGATCATTTGCCCTAACACACGCTCTTCTACTGTGGCTCTCTTGTCCTCCTGAAGCTAGATTTACCTCCTCCCAAGCTCTAGTGACCTCATATTTTTTCACATCTCCTCCCATTTCTATGTTATTCTGTGGCATACCACAGAGAAAAATCAGAGGGCTTTGTAAGTATTTCTGAGGGGCTCAGTTTCTAAAAAGACAAAGAAACTGAACCATAGAATCTATGCATAGCTACTCTATAGTCACTGCATACTTACACACACACTTACTCTTCTTCCCATTGCTCATGCTTCTCCCAAATGCTAGTTGGTTCTCTTATCTTACTCTTGTCTTCACACCTTCTCCCATGCTGCTCCTCACACTCAGTCCCAAATATGCATGCCAAATGACCAGCACCCTTTCTTCATTTAAGCCTTGCCTTGAAATACACTTTTACTGTGAAGCCTTTTAAGGAGAGAAATAAGAAATTTGTCCAGTAAAAAGATATTATGTTACCTACCTTGTCTCTCTCATATCCTGCATGCAACATAGCTACAACACTGCAAAGAAGCCTTTTAATGATAATCCATCTGTGACCCAAAGCACCTAGGTATTCACATCATATACATTACTGTGAAAATCCTTTGTACAAAATACGCCTTATGAGATATCATTTAAAAACTAACAATTGCTGGTCAGCAATACCATGGTAAAATGTATGTAGAAACATTATATATAAAGTTAATTCCCCTGCTATGATTTTAGTAGAACATGTGAAAGACCAGGTGGCCTTGCCTAGCTATAGGTGTTAAATAGGTCTGTCCTAAACAAAGTAATGTAGGTTTGACTCAATTTACGTATAAGCAGTGAACAGGACCATCAAGAGAGCAGGGGGAGACAGAACAATTTGCATTTTAGCAAACACCAGCAAAGGGGAAAAAAACAGCATGGAGCTTCCTTCCCCACCAGACTCCATGTCGCCTTCCTCTCAGCTTGAATAAACTTTACTTTGAAGGGATAACCCTCAGAAGAATACATTGCAAAGGTTTGCAGGTGTACAAAGTGCAGGGGACCAAACAAGAAGAAACAGGTTCCCTCCCAAACAGGAGCGAAGGCAGCTATCTACCTGTCTCCAATGAGATTAAGCATGATGAAACCAAAAACAAGAAAAGCCCCATTTATATAGAAATTAGTAGAGGGGTGAGAAGTCCACAGGAAGGGATGAACAGCATGAGGTCATCCTGCCTCTTGAAACAAAGTCACTGAACTTTGGAAGATACAAGCAAAGACAGAAGCCATCTTTGGCATCCATCACTAGACAGAAACAAGGAAACAGGGAGCTCTTGAAAGCTGAGAAAGATGGGCCCTTCAGGATCTAAAGTCTCTGGAAACTGAACATAAGTGAGACACCAGCTTAGGCAAAGAGCTTTCACCTAGTATGATAAGGGAAGCCAGCTTCTTGGTACTTCTGTAAGGTTCTGACTGAGGGAAAGTCAGCTATGGCTGGGAAGAAGAATGACTGGTGAGAGAAACCATGTTGAACAAAGCCTGTGCCTTGCTAGATTTAAAATGCTGCTTACATTGATACAACATACACTGACTAGGAAGACAGTAAAAGGGCATTGGGAAAGATTCCAAGCAGAAGTTCTACACTGAGTCAAAAGAGAGAGCAAACAACTTTAAAGGTAATACTGTTTTCTTTATTCTAATAAAGTAGGATTGGGCATTTGACCAGTTCAAAACAATTGGTCAATTGTCCATTCAAACATCGGGCAAATATTGTCAAATAATGTAAAAAATCATCGAATATTTTAAAGACTTAATGGTCTTCAATAATCTTAGCCTTAGATAGATCCTTATACCTAATTTAAAAAAACAAGTTACTTAACTGAGTAATTTTAACTAAGAAAAATGTGAAACAATGAAATGAAATTCTAAAATATGAAAGAATTATTATAATTGATTTTAGCAACATTGGGTTAGCATTAATTGTGAATGTCATTCAAGACTGAAGTTACCAAAAAAAAAGAAAAATTACATAAAACAGAAAGAAAACAGAGCAACTGTAAAAAAAAATCTCATTTTTTAACTTATTTATGCTAGGTAGACAGCAGGCCAACTCATCAAGCATCTTGATTTTCATCATCGTCTCAGCTTCAACTGCTTCATCTGTGTTTTTGTTGTCATCGTCATTAAATCCATCAATATCTCTTTCTTCCTCTTCATGTGATGAACTCTGAGTCAGTGCTTCATCTGCCAATTTCTTCTTTAATCTTAAATTGTGAAACACGGTCACCAGCTTCCCAGTCGTGGGAAGTCTTCAGTCTATTTCTGGTTTTTAAATGGATGATTCCCCAACCTGACCAATTTTGTTCCACACATGCACTAATACATAGAAGTGTTAAAAGAATTTCTGTCTATCTAGATTGCAAGGAGGCCACAATTCTTTTCACCCTGATGGAGTAAGCTGTTTTGATTCAACTGCTGGGATAACCATAGGCCTGCAGACAGGGTGTGCCTAGGCACACCCTAATGCTGGGGTGGGCAAACTCGTCCTGCCCGGCACACCTGAGCTGCCAGCCAGAGAGGATCTCCCCGGCCCTGCTCCCGCCTTCCCCCATCCCCCAGAGCCTCTATGCGCTGCCTCCAGGAGCCACCCTAGACAGCATTGCAGCAGCGTAGCTCCAGTGGGGCCCTAGCTCCTACTGCTCTCAGGTGCGTGGTAAGGGGGTGGGGCTGCAAGCTCCATCAGGTTGAGCGGTAAGAGCTCAGGCCTCATCGGAGCTGCAGGGCTGCTTCTGGATGCAGCGCATTGAGGCTGCGGGAGGCAGGGGTAAGCAGCATGGTAAGGGGACAGGGAGTGGGGGTGGGGGTTGGACGTGGCAGAGGTTCAGAGGGGCAGTCAGGGGATGGGGAACGGGGGGGGTTGGATAAGGGGTGGGGACAATCAGGGGACTGGGAGCAGAGTGGGTTGGGTGGGAGTGGGGTTTCAGGGTGGTGGTTGGGGCGTGAGGTCTCTGTAGGGGGCAGTCAAGGAGCAGGGGGGTTGGATGGAGTGTGGAAGTCCCACGGGTCTGTCAGGGGGTGGAGGGGACAGATAGGGATGGGGCAGTCAGGGGACACATAGGGCGTTGCGTCCTAAGGGGGCAGTTAGGGTGGGGGGGGGTCTCAGGAGGGGCAAGTCAGGAGACAAGGAGAAGGGGGGATTGGTAGTTTTGAGGGAGCAGCCAGGAGGTGGGAAGTGGGAGGGAGTAGATGGGGGCAGGGCTAGGGCAGGGCTCCCTGGGTGCACACCCTAATGAAATGGGCTGCACATGCCTATGGGGATAACACTCCACATTGTTTTATGACTGAACAAGCTGCTTCTTGTTTTACAGTTTGCTACCTCCATCAGAACTGTTTGTATATCCTTTGAAATTTACAACAGCCACTAGGCACTCACAAGCTAAATCAGGTTAATCATAAACATCTTCCTGAAAGTGTGCATCAGCACACTGAGGCAGCATCATGAGTGGGAGAGATCACTCAATTTTTCTGATATTGTTTTATTATTTTGTTCTTTTCAACTTTTTTGACTGTTTTCAATATTCCCACAAACATTTCTTAATGTTCAGGAACTCATTCTTGGTGTCAGACATTATACAATTGTCATTTTTCTATATTCTCAATGGACTGAGCTATGGGTTCAAGCAGTCAAATAATTTTGAGTTTCACATCCAAAAGACATTGTCACCAAGAATGTCAATGCAGACTGCTTGGGGGCAACCTCTTACAACCCCTCCTTCAACAGCTGCTGAATGAAGAGCCTTTTTGCATATTTGAAGATCTTTGAGACATTTAATAGAAGATGCTCATCAAGCACAAAAAGGCTTACTCAGTGTGGATGAAATTGAGTACTATTAAAAAAAACACACCGGGAAACAGATGCTGTTATTTGCTTTTTAAAATCTTGACAATGCTTTTCACTTTTGATACATGTGATGAGAAAGTTGTCAGATCTTCAACATCACCAATGAAAAGCTGCATCGTATGGACAGCACATCTGTAACACAGAAGCTAGAGATACAAGTGTGTCTCGTCTTGCGCGAGGGTTCCGTTCTGCGGTTACCGCGTAAAGCAGAAACCGTGTATAGCCAGAACCCATTGACTTCAATGGGAGGCGAAATTGCGCCCCCTGCAGGAAGTTTTTTTAAAAAATTTTCTCCTTTCTTTTTTTTTGTTTTTGCGGACCACGTAAGGCTGAAATCGCGTAAGTTGAATCAGCGTAAGACGTGACATGCCTGTACTCATTTATTAACAGAGTCCAAGCGGCTTTCATATTAGCTATTGTGGTCACAACCAAAATAACTTTCCATGGACCCAATGGTTATATTTGTAACTTGTCAGCAATATGCTGGGCTATGTGGTGATGCTCAGTTGTACATTGGAATGAGTAAAACATGGGTTGCGGAATTGTTACCATGAAGTTTATAACGCCCTTTTTGAGGGCACTGCTCCATCCATTGGACTCTGGAGACATGTGAGGAGCTTGTGCAATAAGAACACCAACTCTCTTTTTCACATTGTCTACTTCAGCATTAAGAAGACTTCTTTCAAGCCATTTTCGACTTGATACTTGGCAAATTGGATTACCGATGGAAAAATCCTAACATATAAGGATTTTCAACTATATGAAATGGTGTATGGCTGACATAAACACCTCTAGCGAATCTACAGTCAAGTTTGTTTGTCTAGTCATGGGTCATTCAAATTGGTATTAAGAGTTTTTGGGTAGAAACACATCTGAAGACTATCCAGGGGTAGGAGTTTTTGATGCTGAAGAAGATGGAGTAGCAAAATTCTTATTCGAAGATGAAGAAATGGAATTAGCTTCACTTTCATTGTCACTCCTGGTACTATCTTTATCAGTAGACTCTGAACTTCGTGATGATGTTGCCAAAGTCAAAGTAGAAGGAGAATGCACTTTTTTCCCTTTCTTCCTGTTTGACTGCAATCAGCTATATTTGAGAGTAGTTGGACACATGTCAGAAGAATTTAACAAGCGTTTCCCCATTCTATCTACATGTATTACATACTCAGAAGAACAGAAATTCTCTTGAACTTTAATGGTTTTTCCATGATCAAGTCTAGTAAAAATACAAAGTCCATACTAATTATTTTTGCTTTTCTGATGCTGCATAATTTTATGTCACTGTTATTAATGTCTCACTGCTTCTGGAATGCTCTCTAGATTATGAAATATTTCCTGTATTTCAATCAACCAATAGCCATTCCATTCTGTTTTTAACTGCTGCTATTCCAGAAAATTCCAACTAATAAAAATATTTTCAAGAATGCTGCCCCTTCCCTCCCAGAACCTTAGACTCTCATACCACATGTAGGCAGCTCCTCCTCCCTGCAGCAAACACAATAGACTCAGCAGCAGCAAGAGGAACAGACCAGCAAGGGAGGGGAATTTACAGATATGTAATGTCAACCCCCTTTCCATTAGCATAAAACATTTCATATTATCAGCAAGATTTGGCTGGAGATACGTGTGGGTGGGAAGGTGCAGAAGGGTAGATATGACATTCTGGGGTGCAATCCAGGCCAAGAAGGGTCGTTGTCACCACTTGCCCTTTGCCCTGCACCTAGGATTGCTAATACTGTATTTCAAAAATAAGGGATGTTTTGTTAGAACGCCCACCCCACCCCTGATGTTGTTATTATTATTATTAATAATGATAATGATTAATGAGCAATACTCACCTACATTTACCAAGTATATTTCATGCTGCTTTTTGCAGCACTCAGCAACTCCCGATCTTGAACAGTGAGGAAAAAAAAGGGATGTCCTTTATAATAAGGGACCGTTGGCGGGTATGCTCACCACTTGGCCTGGTTTGCTGCTATAGCTCTCAACCAGTCTTCCTCACAAACAGCATGGAGGTCACACCCTGAGTGTCTGTGGATAGTCACTGCCCTGGTTCAGCACCTCTGACTCCAGCAGCCTGTCAGTAAATCTGACTTATAGCAGCCCTGGTTACTATTTTCAGAGTGACCCATCACACTCCTAGGGCTGATCTCCACTGTAGGGAGATTGATCCTGCTGCAATTGATGCAGCAGGAGTCGATTTAGTGGGTCTAGTAAAGACCCACTAAGTTGACTGCAGAGCGCTCTCCAGTTGACCCTGGTACTCACATGGTTGGAATAATGTAGCTTAGGTCAACTTATCCCGGTAGTGAAGACAAGCCCCTAGTCCCAGATTTTCCCCCCAAAACGTGTGTTCTGCACCATACAGCCTCTCCTGGACAGCCCAGACATATTAGGTCCATTGCCCCTCTAAGAGGATTAATATACAACAGTCTGCAATCTTAAATGAAGTTATCCAAACAATTCACAACACTGAATTCATTTTAATTAAGGAATAAAACACATCTATTTACTTATAAAGAAAGAGATTTTAAGTGGATACAAATAATGAGGCATTGAAGTCAGAAATGGTTACAAGAAAAATAAAGATAAAATCTAGGGCTGTCAAGCAATTAAAAAAATTAATTGTGTTTATCGCACTGTTTAAGAATAATAGAATACCACTGATTTATTTTTTTGATGTTTTCCACAATTTCAAATATATTGATTTCAATTATAATACAGAATATGAAGTGTACAATGCTCACTTTATATTTTTATTACAAATATTTCCACTGTAAAAAACAAAAGAAATAGTATTTTTCAATTCACCTAATATACGTATTGTAGTGCAATCTCTTTATCATGAAAGTTGAACTTACAAATGAAGAATTATATACAAAAATAACTGCATCCAAAAATAAAACAATGTAAAATTTTAAAGCTTACAAGTCCACTCAGTCCTATTATTTGTTCAGCCAATTACTCAGATAAACAAGTTTGTTTACATTTTCAGGAGAAAATGCTGTCTGTTTCTTATTTACAATGTCTCACATAGGTACCTTCTTTGCATATTGTGAAATTTGCAATGAAGTATTCTTAAAATGAACATGTGCTGAGTCATCATCCGAGACTGCTATAACATGAAATACATGGCAGAATGTGGGTAAAACAGAGCAGGGGACATACTATTCTCCCCCCAGGAGTTCAGTCACAAATTTGATTAATGCATTATTTTTTTAATGAGCACCATCAACATGGAAGCATATCCTCTGAAGCCTGAAGGGGCATACAAAGGTTTAGCATATTTGGCACATAGATACTGTGACAGGGCAAGGCCAGATGGCTATAGAAAAGTAGGGAGAAACAGGTATGTTAGCCCCAGGCTAAACAAATCCCTGTTACCACTGGAACCAAATGGCGGTTGCTCCAGGTTAAGCAAGACACCTGGGGCCAATTAAGATCCTTCCAGAAAGTAGCAGCGACAGCTAGGTTGATTGGGATATCTGAAGCCAATCAGGGGTGGCTGAAATGTTAAAAATGTCCCAGTTAGTCAGGTGGGGGCAGATGTCAGGAGCTGTGGGAGAAAGTTGTGCTGTTGGGGAGACTGAGCAGTAAACACCATATCAGACACAAGGAAGGAAGCATTGAGGTAAGCGTGAAGTGGAGCTTGAGGAAGCGGGGACTGCTGCGGGGAAGTAGCCCAGGGAATTGTACATGTTTGACTTGAATGGTTGAATCATCACTTGGGCCTCTGGGTTGATGAATTTGGGGTCCACTAAGGATTGGTGGATAGCTGACACCTGAGCTCCAGTGTCCCTCCAGGCAGTAACCTTCTTCCCACCCACACTCACAGTTTCCCTTTGCTCTGAGGGCATCTGGGAGGCAACTGGGCCTGAGGACCTTTGGTGTGATTCCAGTGTAACTGAAATCTGTTGGGGTTCTTGGGGCAGTTGGCTTTCACATGCCCCAGCTCATTATACTGGTCACTGGTGTGAGGAGGGTTTCTGGAGAATGGTGTGGTTGGACGATAAGGTGTCTGGGGTTTTCCTTGGGATGTAGAGAGGGGGGTCTTGGGCTGTCCCTGGTGATAGGGTGTTGTTTCGGGTTGCCCCATCTGATATCCACTCCAACTGCTACTAGCTTTCTTCTTCTCCGCCACCTTCACCCATTTGGTTCTGATCTCCCCCCGCCTTGATTACAGTGTTGGGTTTTCCATCTAGGATGTACCTTTCTATTTCCTCAGGAACACCCTCTAAAAACTGCTCCATTTGCACTGAAAGAGAACTCTTCCAGAGATTTAACACTTGCTCCTCATATCCAGGCATCCCAATGTTTTACAATGTAATAAGCTTGTTGGGAAAATGTCACATCTGGTTTCCACCTTAGGGCTCTGAACTGCTGATGGGCATGCAAAGGTGTTAGCCCCATTCTAATTTTGGCCTTTTTTTAAAAAAGTTTGCAGTTGTTCATGTGTTCTGTAGGCATTTCAGCTGCCACTTCTGCTAAGCATCCACTAAACTGTGCAGCCTCAGCTCCACCATATACTGGTCTCTAGAGGTATTATACCCAAGACAGGCCCTTTTGAAATTTTCTAAGAAGTCATCTGTATCATTGCCTACCTTGTATGTGGGGAATTTCTTGGAATGGGGAGCGGTACCTGGAGAAGGACTGTTAGGGTTACCTGGTGAACCCAGCTTAGATCTTTCCAGCTCTAAGCACTTCAGCTCTAAATGTGTCTCCAAACACTTTGCCTCTTTTCTCTCTTCCGCCTTGAAGCGCTTCAATTCTCTTCTCTCCTCCGCCTCCAGCTCTAAGTGCTTTAATTCTATTTGTCTTTCATGTTCCTTCTGAGTTTTTTTTTTTCTGCCTCCAATGTGGCTAATACCAATTTTTTCTGTATCTCATTTTGAGTCATCTTTACTAACCTTCCTGCCCTTACTGTAACCTAGCCCAAGAGCTAGGGGAAAAAGAAAGAAAGAAAAAAAGCTTGTGAATTCACTTGATGTAGTTTAACTACTCTGCCTTCAGGCAAAGGGGGAAAAAAAGTGTCCTTTAAAAAAAACCTCCATGGTTTTCAATCAGCCAAAAGGAAAAATGTGTCCTTTTAAAATCCTGAGGTTTGTACTTCTTGTTCAGAATGATCTCACGACTCTGCCACTATATCAGGGTTCCCCCACCACTCTGAACTCTGGAGTACAGATGTGGGGACCCACATAAAAGACTTGCTAAGCTTCTATTCTACCAGCTTAGGGTAAAAACTTCATCAAGGCACAAATTCCTTCCTTTGTCCTTGGACAGTACTGCTGCCATCACAAAGTGATTTACACAACAATTCAGAACCACCTTTTGTGGCAGGGAAGTGTTGCCTAGTGGCCAGCCCTTCTCCACTGGATCCTACCTATTCCACAGGGTCCCAGCCCAGGGCCCTGTCTTTCCACGGGGTATCTGCCACCAACTCACCGGGGATCCTTCCAAAACATGCTGAGTCAAAGCCTGGTACCTCAACTGGATCAATGCTTTGTCCACCTGGGCTACTTCCCACCCATTTTTTCGCAGCTGGTAGTCTCCAAGATTCTGTGGTCTCTCCTCCATCTCTGGCATTGGGTGTCTGGAAGTTGGTTGCAGCAACAGTCCGGCTGGCCCCTGAATCCTGGAGCACTGGCAGTCCCTCTGCAGGAGACTGCAATGCACCTCTGATCCCTTCGGCAGTCATCCCAGACTGAGCTGAGCGGTTCTCTTTTATATCCTGGTTCCAGCTGAAGCATGCCCAGCAGAGATGAGGGAGCATGGCCCCCTCAGCCCACAAAGTATGATTAACCTCTGCTGAACCAATGTGGAGTAGGTAAACCCCATCACACACCCTTTTATTTTCTGTTTGTTAAACTAGATAGATTTAATTCCTTGATTCTACCACTGTAAGGCATGTTTTCTAATCCTTTAATCACTGTGGCTCTTCTATCAATATCCTCTCCAACTTATCAACACCCTTTTTGAATTGTGGGCACTAGAACTGGACACAGTATTCCAACAGTAGTCACACACGTGCCAAATTTAGAGGTAAAATAACCACTGTACTCCTACTTGAGATTCCCCTCTTTATGCATCCCAGCTTTAGCTTTTTTGGCCACAGCATCACACTGGGAGTTCACGTTCAGCTGATTGTTCACCATGACCCCCAAAATATTTTTCGGAGTCACTGCTTCCCAGGACAGCACCCCCCTCCTCGCCCAATCATATATGCATGGCCTAAATTCTTTGTGTCTAGATGCACACATTTTACATTCAGCTGTATTTAAATGCATCTTTGTTTGCGCCCAGTTTACCAAGTGATCTAGATCACTCCGAATCAGTGAGCTGCCCTTCTCTATTATTTACCACTTGTAGGCTCCCTGGCACTCCCACTCAGAGGGCAACTCCTAGGGCTGGTCCAAACCAGCCGGGTTCAGGCTCCGTTTGGCAACCTGCAAGTGGCACCGTCTCTCAAAGGGGCCGGCTATAGCCTGGACAGGGCTTAGGCAGCCAACAAACAATCAGTCTCACAGTGCTGACTATAGCCTGGGCAGGGCTCAGGCAGCCAGCAAACAATAGTCTTTACAGGCTGGGGCCTGAGCTTCAGGCAGACAGCAGCAAACAGTCCTAGAAGGGCTGGCTATAGCCGGGGCATGGCACAGGCAGCCAGCAAACAAGAGTCTTTACAGGCTCGGGGCTGGGCTTCAGGGCACAGGCAGCCAGCAAACAAACAGTCTGGGGATGGCTGGCTATAGCCTGGGCATGCCACAGGCAGCCAGCAAACAGTACAGTCTTTACAGGCTGGGGCCTGGGCTTCAGGGCACAGGCAACCAGCAAATAAACAGTCTATCGTGGGTGGTCTCGAGGGGTGGGTACCTCTGCCATCCAGTCGGCCTCTGGTTCCTCTGGATACACGACAGCAGGTACCCCTGGCCAGTCATCATCAGTGTTGGGGGCTTGAGCACAGCTCAGGCTCGAGTCTCCGCCAGGCAGCAGCAGGTCAGGTGGAGCGTCATTCTCCTCCTCTGCTTCTCCCCCTTCTGGGATGCAGGGCTGGCTTTTTATAGTTCCAGTCCCGCCCTTGTACTTCCAGCAAGGGGGAGGCCTTGGCTCCACTCTCCAAAGGGCGTCTCCGGCTCCCTCGCACTCCCACTCGGAGGGAGACCACTCAGGCTCACTACACCACTCCCCAATTTTTATCTCATCTGCCAACTTTATCAGTGATGATTTTATGTCTGCTGCCAGGTTATTGATAAAAAAGGTGAAAATCTAATTCCTTCCTGCATCTAAACCCTTTTCTCCTTTGCTGCTTGAAACTTCCAGAATGTCTCTGATACCATCTACATATTTTACTATGTTTAAGCAGTTATGTAGTGCCCTGATGCTATCAAACAAGTCCATCATGCATTGGTTCCCTGCAAATCATGGGTATTTCAACCCCAAAAGTGACCACATGCTCTGTACCAGAAAGCTTCAACCAACATAGATGGTGAGTAAATATCACTACCAGGAAGTTATAGCTGTTTCATGACTTTGTTTACAACTGTGTAGCCCCGCTGAAGATAGAATATGGCCCTTTACTTCTTGCTCATGTGGTACAGAGAGTAGATGAAATAGAGAGACAAGGGTGAGACAGACAATATCTTTAATTAGATTATCTCACCCACCTTGTCGCTACCTTGGGACCAACATGACTACAGCAGCACTGCATAGAATGGTAGATGAAATAGACAGGCAATAATTTTATATCTATCTAGTTATATAATCCAAAGCGATGACCCTCAAGCCTCCTTATTATTAATTTTCAACCATTGACAGTTGACTTGGTACTAACCAGAGACAACATATGGCAGCCTCTGCTCTGAGAAATCGAGGACCCAGTCGATATTTTATCCACAGACGGCCCACCCAGGGTAGCTCTGCCAGTCATAAAGACCATACAAAAATCTATGGCCACGATTTGGCAGACTCCGACATCTATCCCTCCAACCGCTAAGGAGGTGGAGAGGAAGTACTTTGTTTTGGCAAAGGACTATGACTACCTCTTCACTCACCCCCAACCTTGCTCGCTCGTGGTGGATTCCGTCAATGAAAAGGAGCGCCATGGGCAACAAGCCCCCACACTGAAATCAAAGGAGGCCAAATGCATGGACCTCTTCGGCAGGAAAATTTACTCTGCAGGAGGCCTCCAGCTCAGGGTGGCCAATCAGCAGGCCCTCCTGAGCAGATACACATATAACGCATGGAGTTCCATGCAGAAGTTTGAGGGCTCCATTCCTCCTGAGTCTAAACAGGAATTTGGCGCCTTCATTGATGAAGGCAAAAAGATAGCAAGGACCTCTTTGCAGGCAGCCCTCAACTCGGCCGACTCAGCAGCCCGGACAGTGGCCTCTGGGATCGCCATGAGGCGAACTGCCTGGTTACAGGCGTTGAACCTCCCTCCGGAGGTGCAATATACGATACAAGACCTGCCCTTTGAGGTCTCTGGTCTTTTTTCCCAGACCACGGACTCCCACCTGCAGAGCCTTAAAGATTCCCGGATTACCACGTGGACTTTGGGCATGCATACCCCGGTGACTCAGAGGAGACCTTTTAGGCCCCAACCTAGGCATTTTTACCCCCCACCACACCCCAATCAGGACTCCTTTAGAAGGAGAGGGTTTGGGAGCCGTAGACGCTCCTCTACCTGGCAATCGGGCCAACCCCAATAGGCCCAAAAGCCTCCCCAGGGCCCGAAATCGAACTTTTGAAGGTGCGCCTGAGGGCAGAGCACCAGTCGTCTTCTTGGATCCTCCCTTCCAAAACCATCTATCCCACTTCCTCCATGCCTGGTCCGACATAACTTCAGACCAGTGGGTCCTACGCATGGTGGAATTGGGATATTCGCTCCAGTTCTCCTCCTCACCACCCCTCCACTCTCCCCATCCCCCTTCAGGGACCCCTCTCACGAGCAACTCCTGGTACAGGAGGTTCGTTCGCTCCTCTCGCTGGGGGCCATGGAACCTGTCCCAGAGAAGTTCAAGAGAAGGGGGTCCTATTCCTGATACTTCCTCATACCCAAGGCAAAAGGGGGCCTTTGGCCTATCCTAGACCTGTGCGGACTCAACAGACACATGGCCAAACTCAAGTTCCGCATGGTCTCCCTGGGTACAATCATTCCCTCCCTGGATCCCGGAGACTGGTACGCTGCCCTCGATATGAAGGATGCTTACTTCCATATAGCTATAAAACCCTCCCACAGACGCTTCCTCCGCTTCGCGGTGGCCTGCGAACACTACCAGTTCATGGTCTTGCCCTTCAGCCTTTCCACGGTGCCCAAGGTGTTTACCAAGTGCATGGCAGTGGTCGCGGCGTTCCTCCGATGTCGCCACGTCCAGCTCTACTCCTACCTCGACGACTGGCTGGTAAGGGGCAGTTCCAGAGAGCAGGTACGCTCGCATGTACGGCTGATAATGGACACGTTCAGCTGCCTGGGGATCCTCCTCAACAAGGAGTAGTCGACCCTGGAGCCCACCCAGAGGCTCTAATTCATAGGGGCCCTCCTAGATTCCACCGTAGCGAGGGCATCCCTTCCGCAGTCGCGCTTCCTCGCCATAGAGTCAGCAATCCGCAGACTGCGCTCCTTCTGAACCTCCACAGCACGAATGTTCCTAAGCCTGCTGAGGCACATGGCAGCATGCACATATGTCACCGAACACGCCAAGCTGCGCTTACGCCGGCTTCAGGCACAGCTAGCGTCTCTTTACAGACCGAAGGTGGACAGCACGAGCACCCTCCTCACCATTCCGGACTCAGCCCTTGACACCCTCGCCTGGTGGACGAATCAGGCTCTTGTTTGCGAGGGCGTCTCCTTCCTCCTGCCTCAACCATCCATGTCCCTGGTTACGGATGAGTCATCTCTGAGATGGGAGCCCATCTCAGGGAACTCAGGACTCAAGGTCAGTGGTCAGCAGCTGACCCCCCGATCCTGCTATTGCACAAGGTGCTCATCAAGGCGAGACAGGACAAATCTCACATGATCCTCATAGCCCCAACGTGGCCCAATGTCAATGTCAGGGAACTACGAGCGGTCCGCCTAGCATGTCAGGCTTTCAAGGAGACATTAACAGGCCACTGCGTATCAGTGTTAACAGACACCACCACAGCCCTGTTTTATATCAACAGACAAGGGGGAGCCCGCTCAAACCTCCTCTGCAGAGAGGCTATTCTATTGTGGGAGTTCTATATAGCCCACTCTATTCACCCGGTGGCCTCATTTCTCCCGGGCATTCAGAACATGCTCGCAGACCACCTCAGCAGATCCTTCTTCTCGCACAAGTGGTCAATTCGCCCAGATATCATCCGGTCGATCTTCCTAAAGTGGGTTTCCCCAGATCGACCTCTTTGCGACACGTCAGAACAGAAAATGCCTCCATTTCTGCTCCTTCCGAGGCAGCTTCCCAGGCTCCCTAACAGATGCCTTTCTGTTGCCATGGATGAACCAATTCCTATACACATTCCCCCCGATTCTGCTATTGCACAAGGTGCTCATCAAGGCGAGACGGGACAAATCTCACATGATCCTCATAGCCCCAGCGTGGCCCAGGCAGTGCTGGTACACATCCCTTCTTCGACTCTCAGTGGCCCCGCCCCTTTCCCTCCCGCTTTGGCTGGACCTCATATCCCAAGACCACGGCCGCCTACACCACCCAGACATCCCATCCCTGCACCTCACAGTATGCCTCCTGCGTGGCTGAAGGGTTCAGAGCTTCTATGCTCAGCTGAAGTCCAGAATGTGCTCTTTGGTAGCAGGAAGGCATCAACCCGAGCCACTTATTGTGCTAAGTGGACCCGCTTCTCCACTTGGAGCATGCAGCTCAACACCGCCTCGGGAGAGGCCAACGTACCCGTCATCTTAGACTACCTACTCTCCCTCAAGCAGCAGGGTCTCTCCACTTCCACAATCAGGGTCCACTTAGCGGCCATTTCGGTTTTCCACCCCGGGACTGCCAACTGCTCAGTCTTCTCAAATCCCATGGTCTCAAGGTTCCTTAAGGGGCTGCACAGACTATACCCACAGGTTAAGCAACCAGTCCCCCCGTGGGACCTAAACCTGGTTCTCTCCCATCTTATGATACCCCCGTTCGAGTCCCTCGCCACATGCTCCACCTCTCTTGGAAGGTGGCCTTTCTCGTGGCAATCACCTCGGCACGTAGGGTTTCCGATATTTGAGCCCTCACGTCAGAGCCCCCTTATACGATCTTCCACAAGGACAAGGTACAGCTACACCCTCATCCGGCCTTTCTCCCTAAGGTGGTGACTCCCTTCCACATAAACCAGGACATTTTCCTACCAGTCTTTTACCTAAACCCCCACGCCTCCAGAAGGGAACAACAACTGCACACATTCGATGTTCGCAGAGCTCTCGCATTTTATTTAGACCCTACAAGATCCTTTAGGAAAACAACACAGCTCTTTGTCGCCATTGAGGATCAGATGAAAGGGCAACTGATCTCAGCCCAGCACCTCTCCTCCTGGATAATCTCATGTATCCAGGCCTACTATGATCTAGCGGGTAAATCCACTGAGCAGTTAACAGCGCACTCCACGAGAGCCCAAGCTTCCTCGGCGGCCTTCCAGGAACGGGTCCCAATCCAGGACACATGCAGGGCGGCTACCTGGTCTTCCATCCACATGTTCACCGCCCACTACGCCATAGTCCAGCAATCCAGGGACGATGCGGTGTTTGGCTCAGCGGTCCTGCACTCAGCGGTTGGTCGATCTGACCCCTCCTCCTAGGTATGGCTCGTAGTCACCTAACTGGAATGCATATGAGCAAGCACTCGAAGAAGAAAAACGGGTTACTTAACTGTAACTGTTGTTCTTCGAGATGTGTTGCTCATATCCATTCCACACCTACCCTCCTTCCCCACTGTCGGATCAGCCGGCCAGAAGGAACTGAGGCGGGTGCCACGTCGGCAGGGGTATATATGCGGCACCATAACGGTGCCACTGAAGGAGGCTCCCTAGCCGACCCACCTAGTTGCTAGGGGAAAATCTTCCAGCAATTGTGCACGCAGCACATGCACACCTACCTGGAATGGATATGAGCAACACATCTCGAAGAACAACAGTTACCGGTAAGTAACACGTTTTTCCTATGAATTCATTCAATATCATCCAGTGGGCACACCTTTTTTACTTCTAATGAGTGCAACTTCCATTGTTCCACTATAGGAATGGCACTATCTCAATATTTCCTGGTAAAGAACTGGGACTTGTAGAGTTGGTTTCAGGATTATATTCTAATGCACCTCACAACTATATCAGGTAAAATATTTCCCCAGATTAGTATGCATTCTAGGCCAACTCATCCCTACTGTAACTCCACTGGGGCTGAATGGACTTATACCAGGAATTAATTTAGCCCATTATCCCATGTTCATCTGCACGTTAGGTGCAGAAAACTAAAATCCATGTTCACTATGTACAGACAGAATCTCCATGATGTGGTGACATTACAAACATATGGGTTTTAGATGTTTTACATGACTCTCTGTTCCATCCAAAAGAATCTACCATTAAATGCCATCATCACAAAGAATGCCAGACATACAGAATTTAACAGTACCATTTCTGCTAAAGGTTTAGAAAGCTAGCAATTCTCACCTCCAGCTCCTCACAGGTCAGCCAGTTGCTAGTCACATGAAACAAAAGGGAAGAATTTTATCACAGAATTGCGATTCACCCATTCTGGGGAATGGGCACTTTTCCCAGTTACTGAAATATATATTTACTGCCTTATACCATTTTTCCAGAACTGCATGCAAGGAGAGAAGGCAGGCAATGTATAAAGGACATATTAGTAATGTAGGATGACCAGATGTCCCGAGAAAATCGGGACTGTCCCAATATTTAGTTATTTGTCCCATGTCGCAATCGATGTATGGTCGGGACACCATTTGTCCCAATATTTTGGTTCAGGGCTGCTCCCAGGAAAGGGCGGGCAGTAGGACCCTGCGGCCCCTAGGCACAGGAGCAGCAGGAGGGTCTCTACATTCCTGCTGCACCTACCACAAGCACTGGCTCCACCATGGCCAATGGGAGCTGTGGGCATGGACCTCCACCCCCAGCTTTCAGCCAACGGCAGCTTCTGGCAGGCACAGCACATGGAGTGCAGACCCCTCTAGCGGCTGTTGACCCTAGGAGCCAGACCGGAACTGCCAGGTAAGCAGCAGGGGCTGCGGGTGGGAGCCGGGGCCATATGCAGGAGCCAGGGCCCTGGGTCCCCAGCCCGAGATGGGGCTGTGCCTGGAGGCTGAGGGAGGGGGCAGTGCCCCGACCCCCGGCGGCGGGGTCCTGTGCCCCGGAGCCAGGGGAGGGGGGCGGGACCTGGGGCTGGGTGGGGGCGGAGTCTGGGAGGAGTGGGGGTGGACTGTGGGCGGGGCCTACAGCACCCTAATGTATCCCGATATTTTACTCCTGTGATCTGGTCACCCTATAGTAATGAGGAGAATTTCCTTTATCAGTGAAGACACCCCAGCCTATAGTTTACTACAGTGGTTCTCAAACTGGGGGTCTCAACCTCCCAGGGGGTCGTGGGCCAATTCCGGGGGGATCACGAGCTCCCTGTGCCACTGAAGTCCCGCCGAATAGAACATTTCCACTTTCGGCGGACATGCTGTGCGCTTCACAGCGTCTGCCAAAGTGAACGTTTCCGGTTTTGGTGACTTTTTGTCAGACACTCTGAAGTGCACACCACATCCACCAAAATGCTGCCGAAAGCGGAAGCGTTCTATTTGGTGGCATTTCGGTGGACATACATGGGTCGCGGCAGCACATGGGGAAGAGAAAAAGGGCCACTACTCAAAAAAGTTTGAGAACCGCCGGTTTACTACAACTCCATGGCACCTACTGCTCAGATCAAGACTAGACGCTGAAATCCCGTATCAATTTTGAGCTATTTCTCTTTCCCCCTGTAGCGGGGTGGTAACCCTGCTCTTAAAATAAAAGGGGCAAAACAGCTCTGGAGCGGGCCGTTGCTGGGAGAAAGCAGCAAACCCAGGCTGATGGGAATTGCAGCCCAGCTGTGGCTGGGTCAATTAGCGCCCAGCTGGCCCTGATAAAAGGGCTGAGAGTTTGGAGCTCAAACTCTCTCTCTAGCTACACTGAGAGAGGAGGACCTGGCTGCCTGGGAAGCTGAGGAGGGTACCTTGGCTGGAGCAGTGCTGGGGAAGGGGCAGGCTGAGCTGGGGAGTTCAGGCCTGGCAATCTCCCAGGCCTGATGCAAAGGCCTAAAGAAGGTACTGGGATTAGACAGAGGCAGCTGGGCCAAAAACCCTTTGCCTATGATGAGTGGCTGTTACGCTGCAGTCTGCCCCAGGGAGCGGGGGCTTGATGATGACTGGCAATAGCCCAGACTGAGGCAAGGTGGGGCCCAGAGGGTTGGGGATTCCCCAGGGAGGGGAGACCCAGAGTCAGAGTGTGGGGGTACTGCCAGGGGGCAGCACCCCCAGTAAAGGGCACCGGGATCCAGGGAGGAACATGAGGCCACCAGGCAGTGAGACACCAGCCTGCAGAGGGTGCTCCGCACTGGAAAGAGCTAATTCCTGGACAGCCAGCAGGAGGCACCACAGGGGTGAGTGGTCACGCCGTGACACCCCCATTCCATTTCTTGTTTCTCAAAAGGCTTTTTTCTTTGTATATCTCAATCTTTTTTCAATTACCATCATTTGAATTCATTTTTTCTCCCCTTTTTGTTACCTCTTAATTACAGCTGGTTGAAAAATCAGTTTAAATTAAATTAAAAATCTTTACTGTTAGGTTTTTTTTCAAAATTGCAAAGTATAAAAATCATTTACAGTTTTCAAATATCAAAAAAATCCAGCCATCTCTTTAGCTGCTCAAAAACACTGGATGCACACTTCCTGATAAAAACTGTCATTGACATTTTTCAAGGTTTTTTTTTCAATCAAATCTGGGGAAAAAAACTATGGAAAATATAATTAAAAATCAAAATCTTTCAACCAGCTCTCGACTCGCGTCCTCTGCAGTTACTGTTTATTTAACCCTAACACTGTATGATTTCATCTTGAGTTACAGTTTGTCTGAAAGATGTTCAGTGCCCCTAACAGCCATTGGCTTTACCGTGATTTGTAGGTAGTGGGGAGCACTTTGCCCTAAAAATAGGTGTACAGTAGACTCTCGATTATCTGGGATCAGGTTAGCCAGATGGCGGATTAACCAGGATGTTTAAAAATACGCGGGAAAATGCGACTCCCCCTCCCACCACCAAGTGGATCACATGTTCAGTGCATTGTGTGTTGTTGCGGGTGCACACATCACTTTGTTCTCATTAATTTGTTCTGGTTAACTCCTAGTGACCCTGTCTAAACGTAAAAGAGTTCTTCTTTCTACGGAACAAAGACCTGACATAATAAAAAAATCTGAAATCTTGACGGTGAAGTCCTTAAGGAATGAGTACAATGTTGGTGACCAAACAGTATGTCATATTTTGAAAAACAAAAAAAAGTTAATTGAGTTTGCTGGAGTTTCTGATAGTGCAAGTGGCATGTCTAGCCAGAAAATTATGAAGACATCAATCTACGATGCTTTGGACAAAGCAATGGTTTTGTGGTTTAACTAACGGAGGGCTGAGGGAATCCCAGTTTCTGGAGCTGTTTGTGCAGTGAAAGCAAAGTATTTTTTCAATGAACTAAAATTAAAAGGGGACTTTGATGCATCATGTGGGTGGTTGATGAGGTTTAAGCAAAGGCACGGGATTCGTCAGATTGCTGTCCAAGGTGAAAAACGTAGCTGTGATGGGCTGGCAGCTGAGGAATTTAAGTTGCAATTACAACATTTTGTTGATAAAGAAGGATTCTCACCAGAACAAATATATAATGCAGATGAAATTGGTTTATACTGGAAGTGTTTACCACAAAAAACTTTATCTTCTGAAGATGAAAAAAGTGCAGCAGTGCATAAACTTCAGAAACAACGCCTTACAATTTTGTGTTGTGGGAATGCTGCAAATTCTCATTTTTTGAAATAATGTGTTATTTGGACTGCAAAAAAACCTCAAGCTTTACAAAAGTTAAAGTTTTATCCAACTTACCTGTCAATTACTAGAGCAATAAATCAGCATGGATGGACAGCAGTGCATCAAGACATAGAATCTCTAGTTCACAAAAAGCTGTTTTACGCTTAGACAATGCCCCTAGCCATCCAAATGAAGACATTTTAAAGTCCGATGATGGAAATATATTTGTAAAATATTTACCTCCAAATGTGACAGCTTTGATCCAGTCTATGGATCAAGGAGAGATACAAAATATGAAAACAATTTATCGAAGAAATTTACTGCTGAAGTTCGTAAAGGAAAATAGTGATGATTTACTGTTGTTTTGGAAAAAACTAACCATGTTGGAAGCTATTTATGAAATTGCTGTTGCTTGAAAATTGGTAAAAAGTTCGACTTTAAAAAAAATCATGGTGAAAACTTTTACCGGGAAATGATGAGGAATTTCTTGGTGTTGAGGAGTGTTAATGAAACGGTACCTGAAGTACTGCACAATTTATACAGCATAAGTGGATGTGTGAATGTTGACGAAGAAGGTGTGCGCGACTGGCTAAATGAAGACCAAAATTTGCCCCATCATGAAGTATTAAATGACAAAGAAATTGTGTGATGTATTACCGCCGAAGATGAACCAACAGCCACCGATGATTTGGACCAGGAAGAAGACAGCCTCATACAAGAGCAGAGGATCAGTCACGGCGCTGCTTTAATTCACGCTGAAACCCTGCTAGGTTATTTGGAGTAACAGCAAGACAGCACCCTTGCTGAGAAACTAATGTTGAGAAATCTGTGCAGCACCATTTGCTGAAAAGTGAATGAAGGGAAAAAGCAAACTTCTTTGTTGTCATATTTTAAATAAAATAAGAGTAAGTTAGTTCACACTGTACTTTTGTTTTTGGTTTGATTTTCTTCTATATGATTTTTTGATACAATTTTAAAAATAATGTTTATACGGTATTTCCTATGGATGGTGATTAACCAGGATTTTATTAACTGGGATTAATTTTTTCCCTATCATCCTGGATAATCGAGAGTCTACTGTATCTAGTGTCCCTGCTAAGACGAATTAGGCCCTAATCCTGTTCTCCATGAAGTTGATGGCAAAATTCTCATTTACCTCACAATGGCACAGGACTAACCCCTTACTGAGCATCACCTGAAAAGCAAAGGAAGAGAAAAGTGGAGAGGAAGAGAAGACAGAGAAAGAGGGTGAAAGGAGATGATGATAAAGAAACTAAAGAGAGAGAATGAGTGGAGGAGTGGGAAACAGGGGATTTTTAAGTGTACAGTAATGAAATTTGCTCCCTTCACCTCCTCCTCCAGGAGCTTCCTGGCAGATGGGCAGCTTCAGCCTTTGTGTTTGTTTATTTTTAATTATATCCATGAGTCAAAAAGGGCCTGAACTTACAAATGCTCAGCACCTCCTGCAAAGTAAGGAGTTCTCTCATCTTCATTGAGTGCTACAGGAGCCAAGGAACGCAGCACCTGGTGCAATCCAGGGCAGGGAGCACAGTTTAGGGCCTGTTTGCAAACTTAATCAGTCACTTAAATCTGTACTAAGACCCCTAAATATCCATTTTGGGCCCCTACAGTAAGTGCTGGCACGTACTGCCACAAAATGCTTGTCTCATCCTGCTGTTCTCGACTAACTTCAACATGGAGATCATGAAGTTCAGGGTCATTCCCACAAAAGGGATACATTTAAGTGCTACAGAGAAAGACCAAAAGAGAAGGAAGACAGACAGTCGGCTGCTCTCCGCCTTCTTATAACACACTTAGAAACACTGTGGGGAAGGATGCTATAGGCTCCCAGGCCATTTTGTGCTGTGTAAGCAGAGCAGAATGGCTTTAAAGCAGCCATTGAAAGCCAGTGGGGGATTTCCCCTGAAGAGGGGAATCCTCCACCAGTATACAGCTGTGCCCGATGCCCAACTCACTCCCAGAGTAAGGAGAGAGAGCACTGAGGCAGAATGGGAAGTGGGGTGGAGAAGAGCTCCACTAGACCTGATCTTCCACTCATTCCCATCCTTAAGGAACTTCAGTCAGGGGCATAAGTTAGAGCTTGCACCTCCATCTGGATAGCTAATCTGGAAGCCAGAACTAGCAACAGCAGTTAATTTTGTGTCTCTCCACACACACACATACTCAAACAGCCCTGTTTAGCTGTAACATTTTTAGGCAGAAAGAGTAATCCTCTGTCCTTAAATGAATCACAATAACTTTGAAACAAAAGATGGAAGTTACAGTACCATAGGCTGATGACAGGTTGCCCAACATAATGAAAATAAACTCTTCAGGCAGTTTCAGTGGTTTCAGATGACACTGCAGTTCCTACATGACTTTACTGAAATAGCGGCATGCCAGAGTCACTAAGGTGTTGCTAGCTGCCACTTTTAGTTCATTTGTTGCTTCCTAAAAAAAAACAAGAACAAAAAGGGAGAGACTGAGGTGACTGAAGCCGGTTGCACTAGCTAGAGTTGTTTATATGAGTCAAGTTCTTATTTCTGTGCACAAGTTGTGAATGAACGAACCCAACTTTCTGTGGATAGAATCATTAGTCATAAATATTCATTGAGTCATTTCGCTAATCAATTCTCAGCTTTTGAGTTGTTTGCAAGCTGCTCACTTAGTCTATTCACGAATGATCACCATAGTCACATGATATTTTTCCCTGCCCTTCCCTAAGGAGGTAGTGAGAACAGACTGGGCAGCTTCAAGATATTCAGAGATCTTTCCTGGAATAAACTGTCCCCCAAAAGGAGGCTGACTTCCTTTGGAACAAGAGAGGGATTTTTCCATGGGTTTTCCTGCTGGCAAACTATATTGTAAATCCAGTGCTGCTTCTTTTGGAGATAGCTCAGATTCTGTCTGTCTTATGGCTTTATACTGCCACTTATCGCTATAGTATCAGAACTCCTTCCACATAAAATCAGTATCAATAATGAAATCTCTAGTAGACTTCGGGAAAGACTTGCTCATTAAGAAACCATAGGCCTGTCTCTGAGTCTGATATCATGTGTCTCAGGTCCTGATCTTGCAAAGCACTTTAAGCACATGTGTAATTTTCAGCATGTGAGTTGTTGTCCCATCTTATGTATCTGCACAAGTGCTGTCTAGGACCTGGGCTTTGGTCTGAAGGAAGGTGTGGGCCTCTAATAGGAGAATACATTTTAGTTTCAGTATATAGTTTACCCCCCCAAAAAGACAGATTTCATTAAAGCTTTGGATCCTTTGATTAGTATCTCAGGAGAACTAACTTACCTGAGTGTCTCTCTTGTGATTTGAGGCTAGTGACAGAGAAAAAAAACCTGACCAGGCCTACTCTTAGCCAGGTTAAGTTGGCCACCCTTTTACCCACAGAGTACATGTCTTAAGGAGCGGGAGGGGGGAGCAAAGAAGCAAGGGACGTTTTGGGACTTTTTGGTTTTAAGCAAAGCCAGTTTCTAAATATGACTGTAACGCTAACTGCAAGATTTCAACAAGTGACCTTAAACAGCCATTGCCTGCAAAAAAGCCCCTAAATCTCCGAAGTATGGCAAAACTTGTTTTGATTAATGCTTATTGGTTAAATTTGCTGCTACTAGCATGTTATTGGATAAGTTTAATATAAATGTACACATATCTATTGTGGTTTTAAAGAATAAATAGTGTGTGAAATTTCTGTTCAGCAGGTGCAGTTTCCAAAATTGTCAACACCTGCATGTGCTGTAAGTTTAAGTATACTTCTAATAAAGAGACTTGGGCTGCCTGATTCAAACACCATGTGTGGCTAATTTTCCATCACACTAGTATTATTACTTTATTCAATAGCCTTCTCTCTAGGCCTTGATGACCATACAGTAACTTGGCTAATAAGCCCTTGCCCTAAAGAGCTTATAATCCAAACGTGAAATGACTAGCCCAAGTCTTATCAGAACAGAGCAGGTCCGTGGCCAGGAAGAGAATCCACATCCCCTGGGTCATTATCCAGAGTCCTATCCACTAGGCCACACTGACTCCTCAGCCAGCATGCTCACACAAGTAATCCATTGCCTTAATTGGTGTAAAACATGTCATGCCCTCCACAATCACCGCATTTAGCAGCACTTCAGAAGCAGCTGAGCAATTTATATATTTTAATCTTCCTGGAGAGAAAAGAGCCACAATAAGCACCCTTCACTGCCCCCTTATCTAGTTTCATTTATTTAAAACAAATAATAAAAATGAGCACCTTGCCCTTTCTCTATCCACTCCAGATTTTATAAATGTGTAATTACAAAATACCCAACTCCTACAGTAAGTCCTTAACAGCTCCTAGGGGAAATTAGCTCAGCAGTTAGATCTACATTGACAGTAACACACTCGAAGGTGTCTTTTATGAGGCCTATCAGTGTAGAAATTCACAGATGAGAGTAAATATGGAGGAGTTGTAGTATCAGTTGGGACAGAGAAAAAATAAAGAGGGACACAGAGAAATTAAAAACCTGAGCAGAGAACAAGATTAATTTCAGAAAACTGTAAACTAGCACATCTGGAAAGGAGGTAGAAGTAACTGACATAATGGGAAGGAGAAAAGTGGGAAGCAACAAGTGCCCTGGGGGTGACAGTGAAAAACAAAGTCAACATCTATATGCAACGTGAGATGGCTACTACAAAGAGCCATGTGGGTTGGGTCTTTTACACACAAGGATTATGGCACAAAGCAGGAGGATGACAGTTGCTCTCTGTTCAGCTGAGGTGTGACTGCATCTGGATTATTGCATTTTCTAGCACCACATTCCCAGAGAGATCAACAAATTGGAAATAATTCATGGGAGAGCAAAAAAGAATGCAGGCGACTGGCAGAATTGACTTCTGAATAGAGCACTGCAGCCTGACCCAAATCCTATGGGACCTGACTACAGGCATCAGGGTCAGGTTGGATGAGAAAACAACTGGACCCTGTTGGGCTTGGGTAAGGTCGGCTCTCCTCCTTTAGCCCATGGGATCGGCACAACAGTGACTGCATGTTTCCGCCAGCCACCACCTCCTTTCTGTGCTGCGTGTGCTGTGGAGTAAGGATGTCGAGGAGTCACAGCATCTCTCTCTGCAGCACGTACCCAGCACAGCAGGGGGCGGTGTCAGAGGATTGCTGCACATAGTTGCCACTGCACCAGCCCCATGAGCAGGATGCAGTGAGAATACAGTAGAATCCGGTTAATTGGGCCATCGGTTAATTGGGGCAGCCATTTGGGACAAATCTTAAAGAACAAAATCAAATCAAAAAATAACCAGAATTTGCTTCATTTATTTGGGACACCATGCTGCTTAATAGGGACAGTGACTGCTAGATGGCGCGCTTGTGGCATGTGGCGTGGCAGCCATTACTGCGGTGCCATGGCGGCCAATACTGCGTTCATCACTGAGTCATCACTATTTCAATCACCACAACACTTGTAAAATTTCAGACCCCTGCCAAGATGCCACGGAAAGATTTGACACTAACTAACAGAATTGCCTTACCCAACCAAATCAAAAGCCAGCCGCCTAACACCAGTCATCGCCGGCTGGCGGACATAACTGGAGTGCCAAAATCTACAATCGCACGCGTGATACAGCAGCAAGATAAACTGCAAGAGGAATGGGCATTATGCAAAAGACAACAGGGAACATCCCAAAAACAGAAGCATGAAGGCAACACACCTGAGCCTCGATGAGTGACTAACCAGGATGCCAGGAAAATTATTGCTAAATTACGACGCTATTTCATGCAGGAAGGCAATGAAGATAGCCCTATATCTGCACTAGATACCTGCACTGATTTTGTTCACTTGCAGTCAATCAAGAGAATATGGCAGGGGACACTTGATAAATTCCTCCAACATCATTAACTGTTAAGTATTTGATGCATACATTAAATTGAAATTGTTTTTAGCGTAAATATTTTTCTCTGATCTGTACCATTTGTTTCCAGAATTAATTTACAACATTACAGTATTTTTGTTGCTCAGTAAACGGTAGTTTGTCTTTTGTTTTATACATTTTTATATCATTTGTTTCCAGAATTAATTTACAATATGTAACCCTTCTGCCCATCAGAGTTGGCAGCAACAAGAGCCGGGTTCAGTATCCAGGCATTCCGTTCCAATAACACAATACAAAACCGGCTTGAGACCCCACCCAGTGACCTGGGACAACCATATACCACCCCTCTGGCCACCTCTAGGAGGCAATACTTCCTCTCTCACAAGCACAGAGTCTGAGTGTACCGAAAGCCTTTTAATAACAGAGAGAAACAATGTGGCATTATATTGGGGAAACACCACAAACAGGATTTATAAAACAAACCATGAACCAGAAGCCCCCCTCCCGCCACAAGCAAATGTGCTGTGTCCTTCACCTTTGGTTCTTGAGTCCCACAAGCCCCAAAGTCACCCAAGCTCCCAAAAGTCCAGCAGACCAAAAGTCTCTGCAGAGTTCAAAAGTTCATCTGCAGAGTTTTACCTCCCTGCCTGGGTGGAAATGGGGGCAGGTTAAGGGGCACCTGATGTGGTCAGAGACTGACTGCCCTGCCTCTCCATGGGGTTCTGCTGCAGTCCTCACTGCGAGCCGATCTGCCAGCGGTCCCACGAGCTGCTCTGCTAGCTGCTCTGTTCCACCAACTGCCCCAGGAACTGCTCTGCTTCACCAGTTGCTCTGCTCCACTCCATCAGCTGTTCCGCTCTGCTGCCCGCTCCGCTAGCTCTCCCACAAACTGCTACGCTCCGTCCGCTGCTCCACATCGCCAGCCACTCTGCTAGTGGTCGCACGAACTGCTCCGCTCCGTCAGCTGCTCAGCAATACATCTTCAGGCACCCCAATTTAATAGAGTGCCCAGTGATTTCAGCCCTTAGCTGATTTCAGCTCTTAAGTGATTTCAGCTTCTAGTAGGGGGGGCCTTAGTGCAGGTACACCACTGGACGCAAAATGATTTCAGCTTAGTAGCCTGAAACTAGACTCCTAATGGAAGCAAAATTTAGCTCTGATATTCCACAGTGAAGAGAAATAGGGTGCAATAGGCCTCTAGGGCCTTCAGACAAGGCCCTTACCACAAGATATCTACACCCTCTCTCCATTCAGTGGGTTCTGGAACCCCTGTCCCTTGCCCAGTGAGTGCTACCTAGATGGTGGCGAGTCCCTCCATCATAACAAAGGCCAAGTACATGTCCACAATCCTTCATTCACATAATCAGGGTAACAACACTTTATCATTCCTGCCCCAATAAAAGAGAAACTGGGGGTCCCACAGCAGCCGAAGTGGCCATTTGGGCTGCTGTGAGCTCAGGCTAGGCGCGGTGGGTGTGCCTATGCAAATAAGATCAGCCTCTGAAGTTCTTTTCCACAACTCACTGCAATTCCCACAATTCCCCTCCAAATTCCGCATTGCAATTCCCGCAATTCCCCACCAGATGTCAGGGTAGATCTCATCCTAACATTGCTTAAAATATTACAATATTTTTGTTGCTCAGTAAATGGTAGTTTGTCTTTTGTTTTATACATTTTTTATACATGTACAGTATATGTGTACCTTTTTGTTAAAGATGGCTTCCCTGCATGTGTCTGACTCCATGTTTGTCCCGGCTGCTCGGATCTGTATTTCCCACCTTTTTTCCAGCTGTGTCAGCTGAGCTGTGAAATTCTGACATTCTGGTGGAAATACAGCCAGAGGGGCATCACCTATGCCTTGGGTAAGCACAGTGGCCAGGCAGGCGGCTAATTCTGCCTAGTGACAGAACCCCTTATTCCAAATCTGCCTAGTGACAGGGCCTCATTTACATCTGCCCAATCAGGCATTGAGAGTGTTTTTCCCCTCAGCCTTTTTTCCCAAGAATTGGCGCCTCAGAGGCGTCTCACGGTCCGGGCCTGATCAACCCAGATGACTCCTCTCCGCTCCCGAATATCCCTTGAGCGCGAAACGTGTGCCGGTTGAGTTCAAGTTCGTAATGCTGTTTGTGTGTTTTGTTTACGTAAGTGTTCACCACAGATTCAGACGTGTTATTTGTGTATCTTTTTCTTTTCATTATTGTGAATTTTACCTCAGGATTTGCGTTGTTACTTGTGTTCCTCATTTCTGTGAGTGTTCCCCTCAGAGTCTGAGGTGTTACTCAGGTGTCCTTTCCTCGTAATTGCTTTCCCTTGTTGTGAATGTTATCAAAATATCTCATGTCTCTTCTGTAAATAGTTGTGTCCCTCTGCTGGTAATAGTAGTTAATGTTTTGTAATAGGAACCTGTTTATTAGAATTGTTTAACACTCATCTGTTGATAAATTTGTTCAATAGGTAATTAGTGTAATTAGTCGTTGAGTTCATCCATTTCCTCACCCCTTAATAAAGAAACAAATTGTTAGATTGCTATTAGTGTCCCTGTGAGTCCTTTCCGAAAATCCTAACGAACCTCTGACATTTACATGGCGTCACGAACAGGATTTTCGGAGGACTCACCATGTCCTTGGGCAAGTGGCTGAGACAGGGATGATGAGACTGAGCAGTTTCAGCATCTGCAGTACCACCTCTTAACCAGTTGTTCCCCAAAAGATACGCTGGAATGTATCTGTTCTATAGGAACAGGCCAAAATTGTAAGGGTTACACTGTACCCTTGACATTATCTGACACTGGGTGTCTTCTTCGGTGCCATCCGGCGTTTAGGTGTCAGCCAACTGACTGTTCTCTGCAGCCTCAGTGCACGGAGGCTGGAAAGACCAGTAATGCTGGGGATACTAACCAATTGTGGAAACAGTGCTGCCATGTTGTTAAAAAATCAGGGGGCACTATGTCTAAATTGGAACCTGCGCCCCGGCTGTCTCTCACTGATCCCTCACACAAGTTGTTGTGTCAGACAGTGGAAGAACTGGAGGCAGTTAAAAAGGTTAAGAAACTACGGCCTGATGAATACAAACCTGAGGACGTAACCACCATCCTATGCCGAATACTGAGGAAAGCCCTCGACTTGTGCTCCGTCCTGCATGGGGGCACAATGTTTGCGGCTAAGCAATCGACTCAGGGTCCCTCAAAAGATAGTGAGGGAGAAGTAGAATCAACAACCCCAAGTCCCCCTTCCACCACAGACCTTTCCCAAAAGCCTATCCCATCCCCGTATGAGTCCCCCAAAACCTCCTTGTACCCTGTTCTGCCATCTGCCCCTTTCCTAACCCAACCCCTACCAGCAACCCCGTTAGAAGCTCTGCCCGTTGCTGTGACCAAAACCAAGGTCGATGACCAGGGTTACACCACTCAGGTTACAGAATATCGAGCCCATACTAAGTCCGAAATGAAGGAGTTCATAGCAGACACTAAGCAGCTTGACGGAGAGCCTCCTTTCATGTGGCTGGGTAGAATAGCTTTGGAGCACAGCTCTGAGGTAATTGATCAGGAGGAAGCCAATGTCCTTGCTAAGGCTGCCAATTGGGCCCAAGGGTTCCTGGGCCACCAGCTACTGAATAACAAAATCTGGCATGTAACTGCCCCAGCAGCATGTCTACTGGCCATGCAGGGTAGTTTTGCCAGTATGTATATGCTGTCCAAGACCTGATGTTCGCAATAGCTGGTGCCTCTATCTCACCGTGGGATGCTAACCAGGACCCATTAAATCTTACCCCAGATCAGCAAACATTACCCATGCCATTTCGGTTTGTGAATGATCCCACCCAAATTCCCATTCATGATTCAGCTATCAACATGGCCCTGGAGGGATTAGGCACCTATGATGTTGGGGCCACGCTACATATCTGCATCTCTGTAGGACGACCAATTTTAACTCTGTATGAGGTCGTTAGTAAAATCAAATTTCCCAGGGCAAAGGCCTCCTCACCTCAGGCATTACCAACAAGTGTGCCACCTGGGCCCGAACCTCCCCCAGCCCAAATGAAGCGCCGGTACCCGGAGTGCTCTAAAGCCGAAAGGACATGCTTCAGTTTCTTATTAAATAAAGGAATCCCTAAAGAAGCCTTGCGGAAGATGTCTGATGAAAAGCAGAAAAGACTTGCAGGACAGTTGGGATGGGAAAACTGGGAAGGTCCCAATGAAAAGCCAAAAAACGGGCAGAGGCCGACTGTTGCCCAGCTCAAAACAATGAAATCAATGATGAGCGTCCCTATGCTACTTTACTGGTTAATGGAAATATACCCACCACCTTTTTGTTGGATACCAGAGCTCAAATTAGCATTGTTGAACCCAATGTTCCCAATACTTACCTCGTAAGAACCGCCAATCCCATACAATCGGTTAATGATTCAATAGCTGTTACAATCCCCATCACTCTGTAAAACTCTGCCACTGTTTATCCTGAGTTTCAAGATAAATGTTGTGTTATGTTCTATTTCATCAAATTTATCTACTATTGTTAAGGACCTGCAATCGTTAAGCTCAGATGTTTGGGAAGCCCGCAAATCATTTCGGTTTTGGTCTTTTCTTGATTGGCTTGGTCTTGCACCTTACAAATCTTATTTTCAATTTCTTTTTGTTTCTCTTCTAGTAGGATTGGTTTTGCTCTGCCTCGGGTGTGCTTGCGCAAAAGCTTTTATCCGCCGTATTGTTACCTCAGCCTATATGGCCTCCATATCTGAGACGCGTCCCTTCGTGGGTGGGGGGACTCTGACTCAGATGCCGAGGTGTAGGCGGCGGCCAGGCTACAGGAACATGTTAAATATGGCTTCCCTGCACGTGTCTGACTCCCGGCCGCTCGGATCTGTGTCTCCTGCCTTTTTCCAGCTGTGTCAGCTGAGCTGTGAAATTCTGAAATAGAGCCACAGGGGCATCACCTATGCCTTGGGTAAGCACACTGGCCAGGCAGGCAGCTGATGTACCTAGTGACAGGGCCTCATTTACATCTGCCCAATCAGGCATTGAGAGTGTTTTTCCCCTCAGCCTTTTTTCCCAAGAATTGGCACCAAAAGCCTCAGAGGCATCTCATGGTCCGGGCCTGATCAACCCAGATGACTCCTCTCCGCTCCTGAATCTCCCTTGAGCGCGAAACGTGCGCTGGTCGAGTTCGAAATGCTGTTTGTGTGTTTTGTTTACGTAAGTGTTCACCACAAATTCAGACGTGTTATTTGTGTATCTTTTTCTTTTCATTATTGTGAATTTTACCTCAGGATTTGCGTTGTTACTTGTGTTCCCCATTTCTGTGAGTGTTCCCCTCAGAGTCTGAGGTGTGACTCAGGTGTCCTTTCCTCGTAATTGTTTTCCCTTGTTGTGAATGTTATCAAAATATCTCATGTCTCTTATGTAAATATTGTAGTAACAGTAGTTTCTGTTTTGTAATAGGAACCTGTTTATTAGAATTGCTTAATACTCACCTGTTTGATAAATTTGTTCAATAGGTAATTAGTGTAATTACTCGTTGAGTTCACCTATTTCCCCACCCCTTAATAAAGAAACAAATTGTTAGATTACTATTAGTGTCCCTGTGAATCCTTTCAGAAAATCCTAATGAACCTCTGACATTTACTTACTTTGCATAATTGGGGCAGCCGCTTAATTGGGCCAAATTGTTCTGGTCCCGATGTGTCCCAATTAACCGGACTCCACTGTACCCGGTTTACAGGAAAGGGTTGGGATCAGAATGGAAAATGTTTCAACCCTTTCAAGGTGAGGTGAGTGAGCTTGGGGCCAGTTCAGGTAGGAATTAAAAATTGGGTCTGAGCAGACCTCTACTTCTGAAGACAGATTGAAAGAGCTGTCTATGTCAGATGCGGCCGAGGGATGACTATGAGGGAGACATGATAATACTGTTGTGGAAATGAACCACAGCATTGTGTTTGAATCAGAGAGCCTTAGACCTTTTATTAAGTATACTTGTCAGATACAGTGCATGCAAGGGGGTGACAGACCAGCATACAAGCTGGAACTGTCTCCCCGAACAGAACACACACAGACCTTTTATTCGTTCAAACTGCATTAAAACACATATACATCCTCTTACACAAGTTTCATCAATAATGCCTTATTAGGAATGCAATTAGCTTCAGCTAAACATGTTTTTCCAAATTTTAGGGGGGTTTGCAAGCAATGGTCACTTGTTGTAATCTTGTGGTTAGCAGTTACAAATCTCTCGGATAAGCGTAGCAGTTACATTTTGCAATTAGCATTACTTAAAGGTCAAAACTCAGAAAGTCCCGTGCTTCCTCCCCTGCCCCTTTCCTTCCCTTAGTTACACATACAGTTTGGCCTAGCTATGGTGCAATTAGCCTGGCTAAAGTTTAGGCCTGGTCAGTCTTGCTCTGTCAATCCCTCCTTTGGAATTTTGGAATTAATGGCCTAAACTTACATATGTGTAAGCCCCTCAATTTCCTTTCTTTCTTTTTGCCCATCCCCATAGATTTCATTTCGCACATACAATAACATCAGTTTTTCCCTTGAGCCAGGTCTCTTGATTTTTTCTTTCCTAGTTAGGGCCTGCAAAGTTGTTTTGATTAAACAGGAGCCGCAGCACTTCCCACAAGCAGAAATGACATAGAAGGCAATAAACAGGGCTAATATTATTAGCAGGCCCTTTAGACTTGTCGTCCGAGCCTAGAGGACCCGTGAGCCAAGACCACAAATCCCAATCCTTATTTGTTTCTTCCTCACCTATTTTGTGGAACAGTTTCCCCTGGTGTTGGATAACATGTATATCACTTACTATCTGTTGGCCTTTATCCACCTAGGCACAACAGGAGGAGTTTACAAAGACACAAACTCCTTCCTGACTGGCAGAAGCAAATCTAGGGCCAGGCAATTTTGCAAGGTAATTTGGGATATGCTGCGGATTTCAGCCTATAAATTAGAGATTGCATCCGCTGTAGCATTTCCCATTAGTTCATTGCAGCCAAAATGATAAGTATGGCCTTTTCCAGCTCTCTGACACCTAACCAAGAGAACAAAGCTCTAACATCTTGATGGAACTTAGTAGGACACAGGACCAAGGTGTTAGGAGAACTGCGCCTTGTTCAATGTAGGACTAGGTTTCAGGTTTGATTGTGGTAAATGTGGTTTCTTTTCTCAAACCTTGGAAAAAGATACCCTAGGGTACAAACCCCTTTCCAGTTCCAGGGCAAAAAATTTTATGTCCATTTTCCACATTGCCAAAACAAGCCATGAATGGTAAGGGTTGGGTACAATTGTTTAGTTCCTGCATAAGATCTGGATTTGTAAGAATCTGACATGTTAAGTCCTGTCTTATTTTGCCTGCACCATTTGGACAAGAATAGGAGGTAGGAGGGAGCAGAAGTTAACACCAGGGAGGAATTTAATTCACAGGTCGAGGTGTTTTGAGGGAAAAACACTCCTAAATCCTGCATAGTCCAATTTCCAGGGAAAACATAATCCAGCCTCCACTTAGTGCCATTATGGGTAGAGCAGTTGAAGGCGGTGATATTTTTCCTTAGGATATGACCATAATTGCTATCAGGGAAATAGGCAAGAGTGTTTTGACAATGCAGGTAGGACCCCACATAATACTCCTTAGATATATTTGCATAGGTAGAATTGTAACAGAACAGGACATAACTTATATGTTTAAGGAGGAGGCGGAGCCTGGGGGCTCTCTTACAATTTTTTTCACATAGTGACATGTAGCCAGCTTGTTTGGCCATGGGGAGAAGCTCCTTCCATTAATTTTTAAATGTAAGGAGGACTTTTTTAGTTGAAAATTGTCACTGATAACTTATGAACATAAGCACTATGTAAGTCAAGTAATTAAAGTCATTAATCAAATTAACATAATTAATTGAGTAATTCAAATAATTGAAATACTAGAAGGTCGAGACACTAGAAGGTTTGAACTGAACTGCTTGTCTTGGCCTCCTAGTACTTTAAATAAACTAAAATGCCTTCTGGGTTGGCCCTTAATAGAGAAATGGACTTTGTTGGATGCAAGTATTAAAGGAGTCTGAATATTACTCCTGGGGGAATTCTGCACTACTGCGTACATTCATAATTAATGAGCCCTGCATATTTTTTTTTGTGCTGTAAAAAGCCTCTGCTGAAATGTTGCTGCCATTCCATCTTTTGCCCACCAGAAGGTGCTGTGGCAATAGAACTAAGCAGCAAACTCCCTGCCAGCGAAGGATGAGAGAGAGCCTGACTTCTTCACAGCAGGCCAGGTCGGGAGACAGACAGTGTGGGAAGCTGGGGTGGGGTCAAACAGGGGCTTATAAGGGCTCAGTGAGGGAGGACAGACTGGGGTAGAGGCTGAAGGGGAGTGGAGGCACAGCGTTACGGCGGGGAGGGAGGTTCAGGGCCACATAGTGATGGGGGAGGAGGTGCAGAGCTACATAGGGACAAGGGGTGGGTGGGTGGGGGTACAGAGACACATGGGGACAGTGACACACACATGACAGTGTCCCAGCCTCTACTACTAAATGACTGCATGTAGTGAGGTGGTCTGGTTTCCTGCCACCCCGGAGAGAAACCCCTCCAGACCCCAGAGTGGGTGGAGCTAGTGAGCTCTGAGCCCATCCCCCAGAGGGCCAGGTGGCAACCCGGAAGTACAAAGGCTCGCCCTCAGAGCTCACTACGGCCTCCGCCACCGGAGAGACCAGATGCCTCCGGCCTAGGCTGCGACTGGAAAGCACCAGTGGCCCACGGTACATGCAAGGAGGTGCTGAGCCTGCCCCAGGCTCGCTACCCAGAGTTGCCGAGCCTGCCCTATGCCAGCTACCCTGAGGAGTTGCCAGGCCTGCCCTGCGCCAGCTACCCCGAGGAGCCCATGGTGCTGGACCCCCCTGATGACACCACCCTGAACTAGGGCCACCAGGAAAGACTTCCACGGCCGAGCTAATTCCCCAGCAGCTCAACAGTGAGGTGATGTGGTTCTCTGCCGCCCCCAGAGAGAGAGGATCCCCGGCTAACCTCTGTACACTGCACCATGCTTTCCCTGCAACAATCCCAAAGCACTTTATAGCAATTAATGAATTCTTCTCACCACCACGCTGGAGAGGTAGGGATATTAACATCTCCATTTATGTATGGGAAGCTGAGGCACAGAGAGATTAATGGAAGCTCAGTGCTGACAGTTTCTGTCTCCCACAATGGGAATATCAAAAGGGACACTGGGCATTATCTCTCACCAGCTAACTTGGCTGCAACTGTCTGGATCCCTTCCCAACCGCTGTAGAAGTACACGATGGTGGTTTTGTACAAGTTCTCCAGCAGCTCTGCATTCTCTCTGGCCTAGAGAAAATCAGGGACACATGAGCTCTCTCTGGCTAGAAGTGCCCTTTGACTGCCAGCACATGCCTTTATGAACCACAGGTAAATAAGAGAAAGAACAGGTGGTTGGGTAGAAGTGGGAATCTGTGGCAGACTTACATTTCCCATCACCCTCAATCATATATCCCACTCTTAACAGTTATTTACATTATCCATCACACATCCCCACACACCTCTACACCACCACAAGCCACTCCAGTCAATAATCTCATACAGTTCAATGGCTCACTCACAAGATGTCTGCAAATATCCACGTGCAGCTCTTCAGGCTTCAGCTCAGCAGTGCTATCAAGGTGCTCATTAATTGCAGTTTGGAGCCTCTTCAGTCCCAAAAACAGGGCACAGAGGTGAAATGTAGCTCTGCATTCCTGAAAAAGAGTGTCACACCATTTAACTGTTTCCTTCTGAGTGCTATGTTCATTCAAAGGGATCTCATCTGCTTGACTGCTCATCTATTCCAGGATAAAAAGGGATTCATCTGGATGTAACTGGCAGAAAACATGCAGGAATGACTAATAGAAAGGACAGCTTCCATTGAAACCTGGAGGTAACATCAATGTCTTTTGGAACAGATATACCTATGCAAGCTGCTTCACCAGGCATCGCTGTGATCTCTCCTCTGTTCTGGGGATGCAGTGGCCTGGGGTGCAGAGACAGACAGGGATAGAGACCTGTCGGGGTCAGACCCATGAACTATCCTGGATTCTGGTGAGGCAGCCATGGACCAACCTGGCTGGAACTGACTCAACAGGAGGGCAATGAACTGAAGGAAGAATTTGGGCCTCCACAGCAGGCAGGAATAGCAGAGCTCCCCTGGCATTGGGAGCAAGATTCCTTTTGCTTAGTAAATAAGTCAGTGTTGGCCTTACCATTGAAACCTTGGGGTTTGGATCTTGCAGGTGCAGTGGAAGTGTTACCCAGCTCTGTCTAACCGGGTTGGCAAAATATGCCTTCCATTTTCTCTTTGTCAAACGGGCCAGGATGCCAAATAGGGCAAAGGTCAATGAACGAACAGCATCATCCTCCTACAGCCAAGAAAGCCCTGCAAGTTGGTAACTAAGGGACAATCACATCACACACTTTGCCCAGCCATCACTTCTATGCTTAAATAGAGTGATTCCAACTACAGCTAGTTGGAAAAACTTTAATTAACCAATTTTTTGTTCGAATTTGCTGATTCATCAAAATATTTTAGAAAGAGTTCAATTTGATTAAATTCCTACAGAAGCCAGGCATGGGTCCTTAGAAATCTGCCTGGTGTCTTGCCAGTGCACCCATCCAGCTCCTTGGTAGGGGGATTAAATAGACTACACATTGGTGCTCACAAGCAAGAAAGTCTCAAAGCGATCTGTGTTTGTGGAAGATGTGGGGATGCAACACCCCCCTCTGTCACAGCTGGGGGGTGATCAGGGATTTTCCTGTTATCTATACAAATGGAAAACCTGTTGGAGAAGCCGATATAGAGGTCTGGCAGTCCGGGTGATGGAGGGAACATTGAAATGGGTGGTGAAGCAGCAAAGAGAAGTGTAGAACTTGAGTTCTCAAACTTTCTGTTTCTGAGCCTCCTCCCACCCCCAACATGCTACAAATATTCCATGGCCCAGTTCTAGGCCTCTGCCCTGTTAAGCCTCAGAGTTTAGGGTTCCTGGCTCCGGTTTTTAACCCCACAAGGGGCAGGGGCTCAGGGCTTTAGTGCAAGTGCTGGGCCTCAGGGCTCCAGCCCAGCTGGGCTCAGAACTTCAGCATTCTGCCCTGAGCCCCAGTTAGACTAATGCCAGCCCTGCTTGGTGGACTCCCTAAAACTGGCGCAGTTGAGAACTGCTGGTATACAGGACCTTACAGACCTTCCAACAATCCCACCATGCAGAAAAACAGCCTTTGCTTGCCTGGTAGGTTTAACAGCAAAAATGCCTTCAGGAATGTATACGGGAGCAAGCCTAGGTCTGGCAACAACTCCTCCAAAGATTGGCGAGTCCTGTGACAGAAAATGGAAACCAGGCACAGGAGATCAGACTCTGTAAAATGGGACCAGTGAATAACTCTGATGTGTTTTTGTTTACTCTTAAAGAAGCAGCAGTGAGACCTCATAGGGACAGAACAATGTGGGCCCCTTGACTGACACCCTATTTAACCGGGGAAGCACATATGTGGCTCTTAGTGATTAGCGGGAAAGAGATTATGACATGATTAAGGCAGACATGCTGGACTAGGTGGGGCCTGTCCACAGAAAAGTACTGCCAGAAATTTAGAGTTGAAAGATGGATTGAGGGATTATGCCTCTGTGCATCTGGACAGAAATTAAAATATTGGGTCACTCATTGAAAAGGCCAGATACTCAAACTGTGGGGGAGATAAAGGACTGCAAGATTCTGGAAGTTTCTTCAGTCTCTCTAAGCATACCCGAGTATGGATTACGTGGCGCCAGCCAGTTAATTTGGACCCCACAGCTAAAGTTACAGAGGAATTTGCAGAGGCAGACATTCCCAGAGTGAGTCAGTGCTTTAAGGGACTAGATTTGAGAAGGACCAGAGTGCCTACAGCTAGGAAGGGCAGCAAGAAGAGGGAATAGCCTCAAGGAACTGTAGTGGGAGCTTGGCCTACAGTGTGCTTTCAACATGGACATGAAGGACATCTAAAAAGAGACTGTCCTAAAATGGACAGTGGGTTTGCACAGTTTTGTGGTTGGGACAAGACTCGCAGGCAGGGAAGAAAAAAGAAAGTACCTACCACAGGGGTCTCAAACATGCGGCCCGCAGGCCACATGCAGCCCACCGAGCCCTTCCCTGCGGCCTGCCAAGCTCCCCTCTCCCCGCCCAGTTACTTCTTATGGCCACCCCCGGACCCTCCCGAGTTATTTTCTGTGGCTGCTAAGCTCTCCGCCTTCTCCCCCCGCCCTCCCACGCACTTCTCACCCGCACGCCGCTCCCTGCTGCTCTGCTTATCGCCAGGCAGTGCTCTGGCGGCTTAGTGGTTTCTGGGAGGGAGGGGCCAGGAGTGGGAAGCCTCGTGCACAAGGGAGGAGGGGGAGAAGGGGTTGGACTAGGGGTGGGGGGGGCAGACTTGAGATGGAAACTTTGGGAAAGAGGTTTGAAGGGGACAGGGAAGGGATTGGAAGAGGCGGAGCAAGAGTGGAGTGTGAGTGCAGCCCAGTGCAGGGTGGTGCTTTAGTAGAAGTAAATCTAACTAAGTGCCTGTTTAGTCCTTTGAGTGAGGTGCATTATAAAGTTAATATATTTTATTAAAACTGCTTGGAAATGACTTCATCAAAAAAAAGAGCACTCATGGAAGAAAAGAGAATTTTCCAAGACAAATGGGAAAATTTATATTTTTTCACAGAGGTAAAAGATAAAATTCAGTGCCTTTTTTGTTAGCAAACGATTGTTGTTCCCAAGGAGTATAACCTGTGTCGGCACTACGACTCGATGCACCGTGAAAAATATGATGCATTCACCGGAAAAATCTGAGAGGAAAAAGTTCAGCAACTTAAAGCAGCATTTGCCAAGCAAAAAAATTTATTTTCAGGAATTAACAAGTCTAGCAAAGATTCAGTAAGAGCAAGTTTTGTGATAAGTGAGATGATAGCTAAATCATCGCGACCTTTCACTGAAAGCCTATTTGTAAAAGAATGTCTTATGAAGGCCAGCGAAATTTGATGTCCTGATAGGAAGAAAGTTTTTGAAGGCATAAGCTTGTCTGCCAATACAGTTGCCTGCAGGATAATGGGTTTAGCAGATAATGTGCAAATACAATTGATTCAAATGGCAAAAGACTTTGAAGCATTTTCAGTTGCTCTTCATGAGAGTACAGATGTATCAGATACCGCACAGTGTGCAGTGTTCATTAGAGGTGTGGATTGCAATTTGAATATAACTGAAGAATTGCTAGACTTAATGCTAGTGAAGGGTACCATAAGGGGACATGACATATTTCAAGGACTGGAAGAGTGCATTGAAAAAGCTGCACTGCCGTGGAACAAACTCGTATCTTTGGCTATGGATGGTGCACCATCAATGTGCTCTGAAAACGTTGGTGTGGTTGGATTATTGAAAATCAAACTGAACAGCCTCAATATACCAGGAATTAGCTTCACCAGTATACATTGTATTTTGCACAAAGAAGCCCTTTGTAGTAAAAGTCTACAAATGAAGGAAGTTATGGATGTAGTTGTTAAAACTGTTAATTTTATACATGCACGAGGGCTGAATCACAGACAGTTCACCTCTTTTTTAGCAAGTATGGACAGTGAATATGGGGAACTTCTGTATCACACTCAAGTTAGATGGCTGAGTTGTGGAAATGTTTTGAAGCCTTTTTTTGCACTTGGAGAAGAGATTGATTCCTTCATGAAAATGAAAAACAAGGAGGTTCCACAGCTTCCTGATTCCACTTTTATCTGCAACCTTGCTTTTCTAACAGATGTAGCTGATCACCAGAATGCACTGAACTTGAAGCTTCAGGATAGAAAACAGATGATAAAACAGTTGTAGGACATTGTTAAGTCATTCAAAGTCAAGCTTATTTTGTGGGGGAAACAGCTGACTGCTGGCAATTTGGTCCATTTCCTGACTCTGAATTCCTTAGGAAAAGTTGAACAAGAATATGTAGATATCATTTCTAACTTACACAAACAGTTTGATGTGCAGTTTAAAGATTTCAAGGCACTTGAACCACATTTTCAACTTTTTTCCACACCATTTGCTGTTGAAATTGACAATGTTGCAGAGGAAATGCAGATGGAGTTAGTGGAGCTTCAGTGTGATACCATTTTGAAACAGAAGTACACAGATGTTAGAATTCCAGAGTTCTACAGGTTTCTTTCACAAGAAAGGTTTCCCATGTTATTCTCTGTTCTGCAAGGATAATGGCAATGTTTCGAAGTACATATATATGTGAACAGTTTTTCTCTTCCATGAAGATTAACAAATCTGTGTTAAGGTCAAGGCTCACTGATGAACTTTTGAAAGCAACAGTAAGATTGATTTCGTCTCAGGATATCAAATCTAATATTGATGCTCTGGTTGATGCAAAATGCTGCCAGCTAAGTGGCCAAAAATGAAATGACTATCAAAATTAGCACTGACTTTTCACATTACAGTTAAAGAAGTCAATAAAAAAAGTTAATACATTCAATAGCATATTATATTACTCTTCATTTTTTTACCATTTTTTACTATACTTTTGTATCATTGTATGTGTAACACTGAGGCTCAGATTTGTTAGGCTCTGGAGTAGTTCACCTAAGACAGGGGTCTCAAACACGTGACCCATGGGGTTATTTTCTGTGGCCAGACAAGCTCCCCGCACTCCTTCTTTCCACCCACTTAATTTTCTGAAGCCGCCAAGCTCCCCGCCTCCTCCCTGCCTACCTCCAGGCGCTTAGCACTTTCCAGGAGGGAGGGGTGAGGAGCGGGGAGCTGTGCACTCAGGGGAAGAGGTGGGGCAGAGGCAGGACCTCATGGAAGGGTGGGGTGGGGGCAGGGCTGTAGGGGGTATCAGTGATGCGGTCCTCGGGCCAATGCACTAGTCCTCATGCGGCCCTCATGGTCATTTGAGTTTGAGACCCCTGACCTACCACATAAGAGAGGAGTCACCAAAGGGACTAATGGACAGAGCTTCGTCCTGTTTGCTAATCAGGCAGGAGTAGAAACCCCACTGGATATTTCCCAGAGGTAGGATCAAAACTGAATAGGACAAGGGGCAATAAATTCTGCTCAGTGGCAGAGGTGACTCTGGAAATCAAGGGGAAGTTTAGGCAAAAACTGTTGTCAGACACTACCGGTGTGATGTTCTGCTCTTGTTTGATGATAACAGTCGGCTGCATGCATGTGTTCCCTCTGTGTTGTCTCCCAGCTCTGCAGATCGCCAACACAGCAGACTCCAAGAGAACCCCCAATGACCACAGACTCTGCTAAAGTATGAAGGCACCCAGTCAGGTTTATTGTCAAACAAAGCACAGTAATATTTTCCCGTAGACTATACAAGACATACTACGAATATACGGCCCCTGACAATGGACACAGCTCAGTCAGCGGCGGGACTTTTCACTGGCCCCTAGGCCAGACAAAGATACCGCCCCAGGGCTGTATTCTTATACACAGGTTCAAACAAGTTACACTTCACTCCTGACGTATTGAGGTGCAATATATACCTCTATATAGCAAGGTATAGCCTCTCTATGCAATAAGGTGCCATCTCTCACCTTGTACATATTGGTTCGAACAAAACAACTCTATCTATCATATTACTCTTTTGCCCTTGTCTTTAGAATGGGTCAGCCTGTTTCTTGTTATCTGTGTGGAACGTACAAGTGTTCTGGTACCTTTTGGGTTTGTGTACTTTTGTAACATCAGATGTTTCCTTGCCAGCTTCTGTGAGCAGGGCTGCCTCTGGCTCACAGCTTAACTTTGCTTTATGTTAGCAAAGTCTTGACCATTACTTTAGCTCAGGCCTTAAGTCTCATACTTGGCCTCTGATACAAAGGTTTATGTTTCAGGGCCTCATCTTACTACAAACAACACATCTCAAAGAACAAGTTATAAGAAAATGAGTAACCGTTTTGTTATTGTTGCTGTGCATATGAATCTCAATAGTGTTATATTCAAAACTTAGCTTTGTTGAAATGGATGTGCAGAAACTAAGTCCCTCTTTTCTGAATATACAGACTCTCCCAACCCTTGTAGTTACCCAGTCCTGCAGGAGTATATCATAGCTTGGTATACTGAACAAAAAGTGTATTTATTAGCCAACTATTATCAAGCTCTTTCACCACATTTCAAAGATGGCTTTCTTAAATTCCTGTCCACACATTATTAAACTATGTGTATTCCAGCTAAGGATCATTAAGACCATGTTATTTAATATGTATGTCACGTTATTCAAATTATCTGGGATCATATAGATCATTGGTGCAACCAGGGTCCTGTAGGGGCACCAAATATTAAGTAAAAGGGGTCATATAAGGTGTCTACAACCAGGTTATGATCTGCTGGTTATGATTATGCTATCTATATGTGTGTATCAATTTTGTTGTTGAAGTTATGGATATTGGCTCTGTACTGTCTGTCTTTCCAAATATTGTGCTAGGCTGTTGGGGACATTTTCAGAATCCTTGGTGTTAGCTGGGCTTACCATGCTTGATGGCCCATTAAGGACTATCAGCTACACAATGAACTTTGTAGATGCCCGTCCACACTCGAGCTTCCCCAGGAATGTGGCTTAGCTGGTCAGGAACTGAATCTTGGAGAGTCATGTGACTGGATCACATGGCTCTGAGTCCATTTTGCAACTAGACCCTGCATAGCAAGAAGGAGGAGGTCTCCACCCACAAGTGGAAGTCTATATAAACCTGGGAGAGGGACCCGCATTTGGTCTTCAATCTACAGTCTCCAGTCTGGCTCCTACTTCTGGATGGGACTTTGCTGCAAAGGGGCACTCTGGCCAAAGGACTGATGACCCATTCCTCCAGGGAATGTATTCCAGAGACTCTGATTTGAACCTGCAGTTATTCTACAACTGATGCAAGCCATTACTGCATGTATTTGATTTCCTTTAACCATTCCTAATCCTCACCTAGATCTTTTTCCTTGTATAATAAACCTTAAGATTTTAGATTCTAAAGGATTGGCGACAACGTGATTTGTGGGTAAGCTCTGATTTGTATATTGACCTGGGTCTGGGGCCTGATTCTTTGGAATTGGGAAGAACTATTTTCTTTTATTGGGGTATTGGTTTTCATAACCATTTGTCCCCAGGACAGGTGGCTGCTAGTGGTGATACTGAGAAGCTGGAGTGTCTAAGGGAATTGCTTGTGTGACTTGTGGCTAGCCAGTGGGGCGAAACCAAAGTCTTTTCTGTTTGGCTGGTTTGGTTTGCCTCTAGGGTGGAGAAACCCCAGCTTTGGGCTGTAATTGCCCCTTTTGAAGCAATTTGTCCTGATCTGGCACTCTCAGTGGGTCACACCAGGAACAGCACCGTCTCAATGTATTATTGCTTTCATTTAATATTGCATGAATGTGATTTATCAAGAGGTTGTCTAGCTTAACCAGAAGATCTTCAATGATCTGAAACTCTAAAAAGTGGAAACTAAGTCAAATTACAAAAGATGAACAGAAACAAATAAGTATTGTGACAAAGTTCCGAGTTTGTATTTGTGGATCCTGCGCTTCCTGGCAGATTTAGGGGCCTCAGAAACTTATCTAGGCCCCAGAGTGACCTCCCTTTCTCAGTAACTAATTAGGGGAGGCAGAAAGGGGGGAGCCCGGGCCCGCTCTCTACTCCGGGCTCCAGCCCAGGGACCCTAATAGTATCAGCTAAGATGGCTGACCTTTTAGCCACAAAACACAATACAATTCCCTGGGTTATTTCCCCACAGCAGTCCCCGCTTCTTCAAACTCCACTTCACCCTTACCTCAGGGCCTCCTTCCTTGCGTATATGTTGTCTACCACTCAGTCTCACCAACAGCACAACTTCCTCCCACAGCTCCGGACCTCCATACCCACCTAACTGGAGGGTTTTTAACTGATTTCAGCCAGCCCCTGATTGGCTTCAGGTGTCCCAATCAGGCTAGCTACTTCTGAGGTTTTCTAGAAACTTCTTAATTGGCCCCAGGTGTCTTGATTGGTCTGGAGTAGCCTTTGTTTGGCTATCCAGGGAACAGGGACCTGCACATCCTGAGGCTGATATACCTGCCTTCCAGCACTCTCTTATACCCTTCTGGACTGACTCCATCACAGTATGGAGGGACAAAATTTGAAAGGCCAAGGCACAAAATGTGATTAAGCTACCTTGAGACATAAAGGGTAACAAGAAAGCATTCTACAAATACATGAGAAGCAAGAGGAAGACCAAGGGCAGGGTGGGCATGTTATTCAATGGGGAGGGGGAACAATAACAGAAGTACTAAATAACTTCTATTTCAATTTTCACAAAACAGATTAGTATTGATTTGATATAGTGAATGCCAGTGAAAATGAGGTGGGATCAGAGGTTAAAGCTGGGAAAGAACAAGTTCAAAATTACTTAGCCAAGTTAGATGTGTTCAAGTCACCACAGTCTGATGAAATACATTCTAGAATATTTAGGGAGCTGATTGAGGAGATATCTGAGCCATTAGCAATTATCTTCAAAAAGTCATGGAAGATAGGAGAGAATCCAGAGGACTGGAAAAGGCCAAATATAGTGTCAATCTATAAAAAAAATGACAACCCATGAAATTACAGACCAGTCAACTTAACTTCAGTATCTGGAAAGACAATGGAGCAATTAATCAAGCAATCAATTTGAAAACACCTAGAAGTTAAAAACATGGTAAGTAACAGTCAGCATGAGGAAGCTGTAGAGATGATACATCTTGACTTTAGTAAGGCTTTTGATAGTTGTGCATGACCTTCTCATAAGAAAACTAGGGAAATACAACCTAGATGGAGTGCATAACTAAATCGAAAACCATTCCCAAAGAATAGTTATTGTTGTATAAAAGCTAAATGAAATATAAGAATGAACTAAATGTAATAAGTACCATAGAATAGAAAAAAATGTACAAAAAACTCTGTTTCCCCAGACCAGAACAAAAACATCAGACAATGATAACTGAAATGAGCCTGCGACGTAACTTGCAAGGCCAAACTAATTGTACCAGCACAACCCAAGACAGAAAATCTGTTTTGAGGAAGAGATAAGAGAGTGACTTTGTAAAAAAATTGTATGTCGAAACGGCTATCCCTGTTATGCTTTGCTGTTTGTTTCTGACTGTGTGATAGATGGGCCAAACTGATTATTGTGATCTGCTACGCCCTAAAAGTAGACATATTAAAGAAAGAATATCTGAAAGAGTAAAGATAGCGAGATGTATGTTAAGTTAATCAGTTAGAAGAAAGTATGTGAATGTATGTATGGTTTAGATAATAAAGCAAAGAAGTTACCAGAACCAGCCAAACTACTGTTTCAACATTGCTGGGCCGAAGAATGCGCAGTACAAAGATCACTGGATAACCACGAAGGGCAGGCCTGGATCTGCACAACCATCACCGGATGATGAGGCTGAGAAGCTAAAGAACAAGATAAAGGAGGTATCCCACAGTTGTCATGAAGGCGCCATCTGCTGATTGATTATCACTTTGAGTGCTGCAACAGCATGACAGGGCCCTTTCCATAGACTTGAATGGGGACAGTCTTCTATAAGAATCCACTCAGACAAGCGAAAAACTGAGTCTGGTTCTGCTACCATCCATTCTCCAAGGGCATCCATTTGTGCAGTGGACGAGGCTCAGTCCTGCCCTTGTGAACAAGCTACCTGGCCAGTAGCTTGCCAAAAGCAACGTTTAGGCTGGTAACTATAACAATTTTGCAGAACTTTATAGGAATGAATGAATGCGTGCATGTGTATGTGTGGGTGAGTAGTAACGAAAATTAGTGATTGATTGCCTTTCCTTTTCTGTTTGAACTTACAATAAATGTGGCATTTGCCTTCTCTCCCTTATAAGATCCTGCTGGTCTTTATTTGGTATTACGTTATCAGCTGATCACAGTCAAGCTGGAAGGGAATATCAACTGGGGTCCACAGGAATAGTTCCTGGGCTGGTTCTGTTCAATATCTTAATCAGTGATATAGATAATGGCATAGAAAGTACAGTTATAAAGTTTGCAGACGATACCAAGCTGGGAGGGGTTGCTTTGGAGGACAGGATTAAAATTCAAAACGGTCTGGAGAAATGATCTAAAGTAAATAGGATGTAATTCAATAATGCAAAATACTCCACTCAGGAGGGAACAATCAGTTGCACACATACAAAATATGGAAATAACTATCTAGAAGGAAGTACTGCAGAAAGGGATCGGTGCTCATAGTGGATCACAAACTATTTCTCATATGCATGATTGTGCATGCATTTTGTGCATGATGCACAAAATTTCTCATATGCATGATTTCCTCTACATTTTCTGCACCTCATTGTTCCTTTACAAATGGCTGCTTCATGTCCAAACCTTTGACAATTATAGCACCTCACAGGGAGAGGAATATACGGTTTAACTCAAAGACTGACAGCCCATTTTCATCCTATTTAGAAGTGTCCCACCTTTAAGTGCTGTCCATACAGCCGTAAATGGCTGGTTTTCTCCCTCTTTCCTACTAGGTAGCTGTTAAACCAACAATATTTTTGACATCCTCAGACAATGCTAGATGTACTCCATACATAACATCTCTTTCTTCTGTCAGGGATTTAGACACTTGACAAGTAACTTTAATCTTTCCTAAAATTACAGTGAAGGAGCAAGCTGAAAAATCTCCTATGTGTACATTCTATCACTAGCTCTCTACTCTGCATTGCTCTCTTATCTGCACCACTGGTGGTTCCAGAAATACTTTTGAAATAGATTGAAAATATTGCAGATAAATATAACGGTAAAAATCAATGTGGTCCTTCCAAGTTAGTTTGCTATCAAACGTCACAGCCAGGAATGTGTAGCTTTTACCTATATCTATTTGCTGTCCATATAAACTTTTTTTTAGTGATTATCAATCTTTTAATTTTGCAAACTCAAAATTTAAAGGCCCACGTTTCCTCTTTCCCCACTTTTCCTAAGAACTTCATTTATTCACTTCTCAGCTATTTCTTGGTTCCTGTGTTTATGGTGTGGTCATCTGCAAACAAAGAAATGCCTATTCCTGCACTCATCCTTTTTTGGAAGTCTTTTATCATGTTGAATAAAGTAGGGTTGATTAGACTCCCCTGTGGAGTATCATTTGTGATTATATATGTGCTAGAATAGGCTTTCCCTACTTTAACCTGCATAATTTTTACCTAAGAAATCCTTTGTTTACCTACATATTCTCCTTTTTATGTCCATGGCTGCTATTTTATGCAATAGCCCTTTTTCCAGAATACATCATGTGCTTTTTTAATATCTAGGAAAGCTACTTATTTCTCATACTTTTTTGTGTTCATCTGTACTCTACTATATAATCAGCTGTATTCCTTCCTCTCTTGAACCTACTTTGTATGTTCTCTGTAAGTACATTTCTCTTTATATATGTTGTTATTCTTTCAATCTTTCCATGGCTTTACCCATACATGAGGTAAGGACAATTGGCCCATAAGCATCAAGTCTTGTTTGCAGCTTACGGGGTTTCCACACTGGGATTACAAATGCACGTTTCCACTCCACTGGTTGCTCACCTTTCCCCCATATACTGTTCTACAGTTTTAGCAGTATTTTCAGACACCATCCAGATATTTTACCATTTCATTACATATGCTATCCTTGTCTTGTGCAAAGTTTTTGCTTTTAGCTATAACTTTTTGAAGTTCTCTCATACAGAAGTTTTCAATTAACATCATCTTCCTCCCACCTCTTCTAGTTCTCATGATTCTCTTTAATGATCCCACCTTGGTCCCCTAAAATTTCTATATTCTGATTTTCACCATTACTAACATTATAGAATGTGATGCTCTGTACCTCGGTGGAACACCCAACACCTCCATGTTCATCTTTATAAAATGACGGTGTGGTGTCCAATGCAAAGTTTGTCATGATGGGTGTCTTCCAGAGGCTCATCATGCACTGAGCATGGTTATTAAGTGATGTTATAGTAATTGTTACAGTAATGCTATAGTAATGTTATAGGTTAAAATTTCATGTATGTAATTATTAGGCTGAAAATGTATGCTCAGAGCTTAAAATAAACTCAGGCAAAAACTCTCCAAAATTAGAGAGGCAGTTCATACCTCATCAGGGCAGGTATGGGACAAACCCAGCCCAGCCTCACAGAAACAAAAGATGCTGGCCGAGGCAGCAACAAAATAATCTGTTAGACTCTTGAAGGAGTCACACCCCTTCCTTGGTCAGTTTGGAACTGCGATGAGGTAATGTTCACTTGACTCTGAAGGGGAGAGGCAAAGCTAAGAGGTAAGAAAGGACATGATAAAAGGGAGAGATATTGGCCATGCTCTCTCTCTTCCACCTACATCTACAGACACCATCACCTAGCAACTGAAGTGCTGACCAAAGGAGGGGCGCCTGGCTGAAGAGCAACCAACCAGACTATGGTGACAAGCATCTAAATTTGTAAGGATATTGAAAGTGTTAAGATCAGCTTAGAATGTGTTTTGCTTTTATTTCATTTGACCAAATTTTACTTGTTATGCTTTGACTTATAATCACTTAAAATCTACCTTTATAGTTAATAAATCTGTTTGTTTATTCTACCTGAAGCAGTACTTTTGTTTTGAAGCATGTCAGAGTCTCCCCTTGGGATAACAAGCCTGGTACATATCAATTTCTTTGTTAAATTAACAAACTCAAATAACTTGCAGCATCTAGGGGGCATAACTGGACACTGCAAGATGAAGGTTCCTAGGGTTATGTCTGGGATCAGAGATATTGACTAATGTCATTTGGTTGCCTAATCCAAGGAGCAGTTTACATGCCAGAGACCATGCATGACCAGTCCAGGAGTGAAGGTTCTCACAGCACAGAGGGTAATGCTGGCTCCCAGAGTTAAGGATTGGAGTGACCTAGCAGATTACTGGTCCAGATAACACGAGAGAGAAACGTCACAATCATATCCTCATCTCCCTCTCACCTTTTCTAGTACTCATGATTCTCTATAATATCCCACCTCAGTGCCCCACAGATTTCTATACTCTGATTTTCACCATTACTAACAATTCGTAGCATATTTCTGCTAAGGCTCCCATTTTTCTTCATTAGAGCTTTTTATCTCCTGGCCTTCTACAATAAGCCCTGGTATAGTATTACTTATTCTATACTCAGCCTTGTCCACTGCACTAGCACAACCAGGGACAGCTGCCGGTGAGCTTGGTGCCTGCCCCGGTGGGCAGGGTTGGAAGTGGTACAGCCACACTGGAGAAGCTACTAGCATAAACTCCTTGGAGCAGCTGTTCCCACAAGCTGCTGCTGCTGCTTTTGCCAGTGTGATTCCTGATAGAGCCCTGTAGCTCAATGGATACTGATTTATAACCACATATATTCACATCCATGGATATAAATTTTGTATCTGCGCAGGCCTATATTGACCTGGGGCCTGATAGAGCAGGATCCCACAACTGTAGCTTAGGGTGACCAGATGTCCCAAGTTTATAGGGACCATCCCAATTTTTTGGTCTTTTCCTTATATAGGCTCCTATCATCCCCCACCCCGTCCCAATTTTTCACATTTGCTGTCTGGTCATCCTGTTGTAGCTCCAGAGGAATGGACATATCAATTGTGGATGCAAAGGCAGTTTCCCTCAGGAAGCAGACCAGCTGGGGCTCTTTCTGGGCTACAGCATTGGCTCTGCCTATTTCCTATTATTTGAAAAACATATGAGGACAAAGGTGCAAAAAGAAGCAATGTTCTGGAAACCCAAGATATGTGGTACCCCTCTTCCTATGCTCTATCTGCACAGCCTCCCTTGACTAGTGATTGCATTATTAGAACAGATTACTCTTTCCTGCCTCTTTGTTTTTCTCCTATCTCTGGGACAGCCATGCGTTACTGTTTCCTCAGCTAGGAGCAGCCGTCCCCCCTGCGAGCTCCTTCATTACCAAGTCTAGAGTCAGTATCCTCCCTTATAGTCCACATCGCTACACAAAGCATCGCTCAGCCAAACTTCCTCCAGCTCAGCTTCGCCCCACTGGCCCCCGTCCCCGGGACAACCCAACCAGCGCCCGCCTCTCAGCCTCTTCAGGCCCCCACACCCCGCGCACCCTGCACAATGGCGTCAACGCCTCCTTTTCCCGCCGCTGGAGAAGTTTCTCGACTACACCGGCCAGTCACCGCCCTTCTTAGCTACCATTGGCCAACAGGCGCGGTGATGCTGCCTTAGGGGCGTGGTTTATTCCCCTGTTGCCACCTTGCAAAAAAATGCGCCCATTGGCACGTGAGCAATCACAGCAATGAACGGAACCGGCACCTGAGCTTTCCCCGCGCATGCGTAGTGTAAGTTCGTGTCCTAGGCCGCTGGGGAGGCTTCGCGCTGCTCCCCTAGCTATTGGCGGGCGGTTCGAACGGCAGCGGATGTGACGATGCGGGCCCCTACCCAGTGACCGGAAGGAGCCGTTTGAAACCACGGAGGCTGTCGCGGGCAGGTCAGTAGCCTGCAGGGTTACGGGGGAGCTTTTGTTGTGACCGCGGGGTGGGGGGCGGCGCGTGTCGGCTCCCTCCACATTCGCCGGCCTCGCCCGCTCCCGTGCTGATGTTGCGGCGGCAGCGGGGGGGTCGGGTGTCGTGTGGGGCTTGGATCTGTCTCCCCTCCCCCCCAACTTGGGGGGGTGTGGCTGCCAGAGCCGCATCGCTGTGGGAGCGGGGTGGGGCTCACTGTAGACTTTGTGTGTGTTCCTAGGCCTCGGGTGGCGGCCAGGACCCAGCGCAGCGTACCCAGTTTGGGGTGTGGGGAACAACTGCCCTGTCTGCGAACCACGTTAAAGGGAGGCAGGGTAAATTTGGAGAGGCCCTAATCCCTCCACATCCCTCAGTTTCCAGCGCCTGCCTGTGCGTTGGGGCCCCATCCTGAGAGAAGCCGGAGATGCAGGTGTAGGCTGAACCGTGGGGTAAAGCACAAACGCTGCTAGCCTGAAACAAACGTTTGGGGAGTGCCGCCCCCCCTCCCCCAAATCTTCCCACGTGCACGAACTACCCTGCACTGGGTAGTGACATCATGGTCAAAAAGGCCAGTGTAGACAGGCGCCGTGGGTAGACTGCATGCCTATGGCTGATGTAAACTGTGCTTCTTGGGAGAAAGACAATGAAGTCGGGGTTTAGAGGGCGGGTGTGGAGAAATAAGATAGAGAACAATAGAAACTGATTCTCCCAAAAAAGAATGCTTAGGAGCTGGCATGCACACCAGTCTGTGTTATGTCCCCTCATTATGGTGAGTGGTTACTCCAGTGATGCTGACAGGTGCTTTGACAATGCAGAGTTCTACTGAATAGATTAATCTAGTTTATTTTTAACATTCTTACACTCACTACTTGCACTGCATTGAACGAAAATCTGAAATATTAAACATTTGGAAGTGACTTCTGCTTCACTGATTTAGTTTATGCCTCTTCTATGTTCCTAAAATTTCAGTTCTTCAGTTTTTGCATGGAAAGTATCCTTTCCTACTTCTGTAGGAAATAGAATGTGTCACTCTCTTTTCAGTGTTTTTCTCCCTCTCTACCTATATCAAACATTTGATTTATTTAAGATTAGCAACTGTGTTAGTCTGTATCCGTAAATAAGACGAGGAAGACTTTGTAACACCTTAGAGACTAACCAGTTTATTTCAGCATAAGCTTTCATGGGCTATAGCCCACTTCATCAGATGCATAGAATGGAACAGACGTAAGATGTATTTATATACATCTTTATATACAATCTCCAAGGCCCTGGTTACACTGGCGCTTTATAGCGCTATAAAGCTGTCAGGAGCGCTATAACTCACTACCCGTCCACACTGGCTAGGCACGTAGAGCGCTATAACCTCGGAGTTATAGCACTCCTGGTAATCCACCTTCGCATGGGGAATAAGGGCTGTAGCGCTACGGCGAGAATGTGGACACCCACTGCTCTAGAAGTGATCTCTTGAGATGCCTAGAGCCATTTAAGGCAATTGATGTCTCTTCCCTTTTGAACTTGGCTGGAGGAATGCGGAAGTACCTTTTTAGAGTTTCTCTCTTAACTTGGCAGATAAGCAATGCAAATGTTTAAGGAGGGAGCCTGTGTGAAAAGAAAGCCTGCTAATCTTCTCTGTGAACGGACATGCGCTGACAGGCTCTCAGAAGGTCGGAAAAAACCACTCACTCTCTCCGTCCCCATACACACAACACGTTCCCCCTCATTTGAAAAGCACGTTGCACCCAGCTGAATGCTGGGATACCTGCTCTAATGCGCTGCTCCCAATGTCGCCTGAAGTGCCGCAAATGTGGCCACGCTATACCCCTGTCTTGTGTCAGTGTGGCCACGCTATAGCACTATCCCTATAGCTGTATATGAGGACAGCTATAACCAATACCGCTATAATCCTGTAAGTGTAACCATGGCCCAAGATTGGACACTGTAAACCAAGGGCTAAATAGGACTTGCGAATGGTTCTCTCATTACACTAATTGATTGCATTTCCCTAGTTAATTTACCTTCAACAGTTATCTCCTGTCAGGCACAGGAATCCATTTCAAAAGGTATTTTTTTTCTCCTGCTGATAATGGCCCATCCAAATTAAACAGCCTCTTAGAATTGGTATGCTAATGTACAACTCTTTTTGCTTTCTGTGTATATAAATACATCTTACTTCTGTTCCATTCTGTGCATCTGATGAAGTGGGCTATAGCCCATGAAAGCTTATGCTGAAATAAACTGGTTAGTCTCTAAGGTGCTACAAAGTCTTCCTTGTCTTATTTGATTTATTATTTATTAGCATTGATAAGAGAGACACCAATAGTACATTAAAAAACTTATTGTAGTTAAAAGATCACTGAGAAACTGGTTACTTAGTCATTTCTACAAGCAAACTATTGCTGATCTGTCTCACATCTTCATAGGGTACAGATTTCCCATCTGGTCTATGGATAATTTACAGGTCAGGTAATCCTCACTCTCCTTGTTTCCAGCTGCTGAATTACATTAAAAGACAGTTTAAAGTTCTTTTGTAATATTACTTTTTCTTGTAAGTAATTGCTGAGGTTGGTACAAAGAGATGAGGTAATTGTGAAAGTGGGTAAGATGGTCTGCATGAGGAGGAGGGTTAGGGCCATGACAAAATCTCTGTTAGGAGTTCACGCTTTGAAATATTCTTCTACAGCAGGCTGTTTCAATCCAAATAGCCTCGCACACTGACCTTTCATTGATATCTGCTTCATAAATTGAATGGAGTTGTAGCATGCATGCTTTCTGAGGCCCCAGTCTGGCAGTGATTGCCATGTGAATGTAGGAATTGTCCATGAAGAGCTCATTGCAGGTTTAGTGGCTTAAGTGATAAATGCATTTGATTGTAAGCTTGTAGCAAAGACTTATGCTTCATTCCTTTGAGTTTTTTTGGCAGAGTGTACAAAGAGCATGAAAATCTTTATAGATTTTTAGGATTGTGCTGAGATTTTTAATTTCCTGTAAGTATTTTTAAATACAGGGTGTTTACTTTATTCTTTAATGCTGTTTTAATACAGAAGTCAAATATTCAATGTATGCAAAAATGAAAAGAAAAGTGGCAAAAGGGGGGAGACTAAGGCTTAGTCCTAATGAAGAAGCTTTACTTTTGAAAGAAGACTATGAAAGACGACGAAGGCTAAGGCTGCAGCAGGTATGTCTGCTTTGTCAGCAGTGGTTTACACTTAGATAGTTGAAGAAAAGAACATCTACAGTTTAGGAACACACTTCTTTAAACAGTACTGTCACACAGCAGCATTTGCAGTTTGGTAACATACTCTGCAAAACACAACACAGTTAGCTGGTGAAATGCTTTCATTGTTTATTCATTGTACCTTTTGTGGTGACTTCTCTCTTCACTGCTCTTTTCCCAGGCTCCATGGGGCTCCGACCTTGCTCCTTTTCTTCCTCTACAACAGGGGTCAGCAACCTTTCAGAAGTGGTGTGCTGAGTCTTCATTTATTCACTCTAATTTAAGGTTTTGTGTGCCAGTAATACATTCTAATGTTTTTAAAAGGTCTCTTTCTATAAGTCTGTAATATATACCTAAACTATTGTTGTGTATAAAGTCAATAAGGTTTTTAAAATGTTTAAGAAGCTTCATTTAAAATTAAATTAAAATGCAGAATCCCCCAGACCGGTGGTCAGGACCCGGGCAGTGCGAGTGTCACTGAAAATCAGCTCGCGTGCTGCCTTTGGCACATGTGCCATAGGGTGCCTACCCCTGCCTCTACACCTTACTCCTGAACAATTACATCTGAATGTCTCTCTTCAATTACCACCAATCTACGCTGACAATTACCAGTTGGATGTCTCTCTTTATTTTTGAGGTATCGCTTCCATACAGACTCCAATTCCTGACTGCCTTTTAAACTTTCCTTCTAGATGATGCACTTCCAAATAAAACTAAACATGATTAAAACTGAACTTCTCCACTTAAACTTCCCTTTTCTCCTTGGTCACCTTTGGGGAAATTCTGTGATTCTCCATGTACCACAGCTTGGAGTCTTAATATAAAATTGAACTCTTTTCCCCTCTCCTTGCAACCATGTGGCTGATAAGTCCTGTGATTTTTTTCTAGGTAACAGAAAAATTTAAAATTTACCTCTCTCTCCATTTCTACTGCTCTCTTACTCTTATTTCATCCCTCATCTACTGCATCTTTTTTCTCATTGATTTTCTAGATTCTCATTTTATCTTCCTTCAGTCTATCCAAAATGCTGCCATTAAATTGTCTACTTTAGCTACTGCTGTGTCTGGCCCCTCTTTTAATGCCATTATTGGCTCCTCCTGGTACAGAAGAAATGTAAGCACCTTGCCTTTAAAGTTCTTCACAACCTGGTTTCTAATTGCTTTTTCACCCATGTAACTTTCTGGAAAAAATACTGCATTTCATACTTCCTGGAACATTCTCTGTTTAGCTTGTGTGGTCTTTTGGGCAGATACTTTCTACAACTAGTAAATTTTTCATTCAGCAGCACTCACTGATTTGGGAGTGGTATGTTGTAACAGCAGGTGAGACTTGTTTGCTATCCTCCTCTTAACTCTCTCAGATGACAGGTGACTTTTATACCTTTTTCTCCATACAAGACAAAATGCATCATTAAATTATTGCTATTAATGGTTGGTCAACTGTAGCTCAATATGAATAGTCTTACATTTATGTGAGCTGTAGTTTGGAAAAGGGAGAAAATGGCAACTTAGATATGCTAAGGACCCAGTTAGATTGGTCTGAGTAGTCAGTAAGGTAGATGAGACCGAAAGAGTTCACTAGCAAGTTGGTTAAGGGTCTGGTACAAAAATAAACTGTGGTAAGTCACTGATAAAATATAATTTACTTGCTCAGGTTAGAGAGCAGGAGAGGTACATTGCTGTGCAGATAAGACAAGAAGTGAAGCAGAGGAGAGATGAGCAATTACAACAACTGGCAGAGGAACTGAAAGCAGAGTGGTGGAAAGCACAAAATCAGAAGATTGAAGCCTTGGAAAAACTTTATCTAGCAAGTTTAAGCGCTGTGGGAGAGGGACACAGACAGGCAAAGGAAAATGTAAGTGAACAAGTCATTCGATATTGTGTCATAGTCAAGGCGCTCAGAAAATATTTACTGAACTAAAATTATAAAGATAACAGTTTACAAGTTTCTGTGACACTTCTGACCTTGCACTTATAATGCCTGAAGTGATATGTTTAAAAAAAGGCTACTTGAAAACTTGACAAAAATATTGACATACACCTTTATATAAAAACATTTGTGCATGAGATAAGGCATGGTGTGTGGTACCATAAACGTTTTTTACTGGCATTTATTTACAATTGCAGTAACTCCTCACTTAATATTCTAGTTAACTTCACTTAAAACTGAGTTTTTCAGGAACATATGTTAAATCCAATTTTACCTTAAGATTTAATGTAAATGCAGGGGGATTAGGTTCCAAGGAAATGTGTTTTTGGGGGCAGACAAAAGGCATTATATACTGTACTGTGGTTGGGAGGTGCCCCTGTCTTACCCTCACACAGGTACAACCCACTAGGCAAGGACACTAGGAAGCACCTTGCGCAGCAGCAGCTTCCCCTCAGAAGAACAGATGCCGACTTTGCCAGGGGATGCTCCAGGCCCACCTCTTTCTGTCCCTGCTCCACACCAGGCCCACCTCTTCACACCCCCATTCCACTTCCTCTCCGAAGCATGCCATGTCCCCGCTCCTCCCCCTCCCTCCCAGTGCTTCCCTGCCGCCAAACAGTTATTTGGCAGAGCTTAGGACTTTCTGAAAGGGAGGGGGAGAAGCTGAGACACTGTGCTTCCCCGCTCCTCCTCCTCCCTCCCAGAAAGTCCTAAATGCCTGTTTGGTGGTGAGGGAAACACTGGGGAGGAGGTGGAGAAGAGGAACTTGGGGAATGGTCCCTTGTAAAGTTGCTGCTCTTCCACAGGATCTTACAAGCAGTGGACAGAGTGGGCAGCCAAACAATGTTTAAAGCTGTGCAATGCTCCCTTATAACACGTGTGTTCCCTAATGGAGCAGCGGGAGCAGTGATGTAACTTCGAAACAACGTAAGTGGAAGGACATTAAGTGGGGAGTTGCTGTGCATTGCTTTATAAAGGATGAAAATTTTCAGACCTCAGAGTGTAAAACAGCCACTAATTGATAAGTTTTAGGAAGAAACTTCTCTTATTGGTGTGTTATACCATGTGACAAGCAGGGAGGAGGGTGGATGTGATCTCAAGAGTTTCACTGAAGAGGGGAGGCTACTCTGAAGGGGACATATCTGGAGCTGTAACCTGAGATGAGAAGGGGGAGAGGGAGATGACACCTAGAGCCCAGGAAGTGAACAAAGGAGGAGAGAGACAGCTGCAGGGTTTTTGGAGGGGAGTAGAAGCTGGCTGGGGAAGAGGAGGGAGCCCGGATTTGGGGTCTTATCTCCCTGCCCCCCAGAAGGGCCTGACTAAGGGGTCCTGTTTGTACTGATAAGCTCTAAGTTGGATTGTGTTCCTGTCATCTCAAAAAAACCTTCTGATCTACTGGCTGGCTAAGAATCACTGTCAGTTCCAGGAAGTGGGGGGTGTGGGAACTGGACTCCACCACCCCCTGTGACATACCATTATTGGCATACAGGGGTTTGTGTGACTTCCTCTAAAGAATCTGGTGCAGGTCTTGGTCACACAGGATGGACAACTGGTCTTATTCAGAAATGTAATCTGTTAGGCAAACTTAAGAAACAACATGCTTAAAACGTGTCATAAACAAAATACATGATGGTGTATGATAGTATAAAAGCTTTATTGGTATGCATTTGGGATGACTTGTTTGCTTCTTGTGTAAACAATTATGCCAGACACATACCAAAAAAACTGTTATAGACTATCTCATCTTTTCTGAAACATACATGTGAATGTACATGAACATCTTTACAAAAATCCTGTGCAGAGCCCATCACATAGCTCCTGTTATGTGCTTCAGAGGGCTTTATCTGGGCTTTCTGTGCTTGTGTCTTAGAATCATAGAATCTGAGTTGGAAGGGACCTCAGGAGATCTAGTTCAACCCCCTGCTCAAAGCAGGACCACTCCCTATTTTTGACCCATATCCCTAAATGGCTCCCTCAAGGATTGAACTCAACGCCGGGTTTAGCAGGCCAATGCACAAACCACTGAGCTATCCCTCACAGTCCTATCAGTGATTGTAAACTGTTTGAACAAAAACTTGATTGTTTTTCCTCTGACTTACACTGGACCAGAATCAGAGCTCATTGAAATAAAGGAAAATCTCTCCAATGACTTCTGCAGACTTTGCATCAGGTTTTTAGAGAGGAAGTGTTCTCATACCCCTAACTCCATCTTTTAATTATATGTCTAAACAGCAACTAGACACCTGTGGCTAGCCTGTGCAAGCCAACTTAAGTTTGTGGGGATTGGGCTGCTGGGCTGTTCAATTACTTTGTAGACTTGTAGGCTCAAACATCCTGAGCCCTGTGAGCACAGGTACCTACCCTAGAAGTCAGGAGACCTAGCTCTGCTACAGATTTCCTGAATGACCTTTGGTAAGTCACTTAATCCCTGCCTCAGTTTCTCCATCTATAAAAAAGGGGATCGTGCTACTTCACCTGGTATTGAGACTTAATTATTACTGAAGTGCTTTAATATCTTAGGATGGAATATGCTGTAGAATTACATATGAGTACTATAATAAGAGGAGGCAAGTAATTACAGAGGATAATGTTACTGTTGATATATCTAAGAATCAGAACAGTGGAAAAGGAGGTACAAAAAGGATGTGGAATTGTAAGGAGCTTTTGCTAAAATATTACATTGTTGATAAATTGTGGTAATGGTTCTTTGAAATGCTACTATCATTTTGGTATGAAATTGGTATTTTGAAAAATTCTTCTTGCTTCCAGTAGATGAAACTAGCAGTCATTGAGTAGATGGAAAGGGAAGCTGAGCTTTTCAAACTGTTTCAATGAATGACCTGGGAGGGAAGGAAGAGTATGGCAAATTTGTTACTTTTGATACAATACTGTGCAATGAATAAGGAAGGCAACAGAGTAAGGGAAAGTGATTATCCAGAATATTTTCATTCTTGTAGCACAGGATTAAACACAGTGATGCATTTCTATCATATGAGTTGCTGTTTGTCAGCAGTAATACTTGAATTGTCATGTTACTGGTATTATAAGTTATCTGAATCTGGGTGAAATGTTTATTATAACATTAATTACATTTCATTGTAAAGGAACCTGATTTGGTGGCTCTGGCAAAGAAAGCAGAGGAAAGGAAACAAAGAGCTGAGAAGAGACATAAGGAAGCCCTGAAAGAACAGAAAAATCAAAAAGAAAAATTGTTGAAAGAGCAAACATGGTATATAGTGGTAATTTATTTTTCTTTAAAATGCAGATTATAAAGAGTGAGATGCAGGAACCTTGAGACTTCTTGTTTGGTACATTTGTAGTTTAGGAATTCCTTGTAATGCGTGATGAAGTTATGGAGTTTGGTAAGAATTCTAGCTTGAGAAACAAAGGGATAAAATGGTCAAATGAATTAGATGGCTCAAGGAGCTATCAGTGCGATGAAGGGCTTTTCACCCTCATCACTGGTTTCAGCCTACTTAGGTAGTTGACAGCTGTTTAGTGACATGTAAAATGAATTGATCTCGGTTCAGTTCTTGAGGGACAGATATCCACTTCATTAAATGTGCCATCATATTTTTCACTGGCTGTCATGCTTCTTAGTGTTCTCAGCAGATGAGTTCAAATTTGAAAAGGCATGAAAAAATAAATGATGAGTTAGCAGATAGTATTACTAGAGGAGAGATGAGGCATTATAGGAAGTTTGTGTACATTTGAAAAATTAAAGTGGGCTGACCAAAGTTATACGTGCAACCCAGTGGTATTCAGGAAGCTTATTTGAAAAAAGGGATTGCTTTTGTTCAGAAGCTTGTGCTCCCTGCAATTCCGATTACTTTATGAACATCTGCATTATTTCAATATATCGATTATTCAGTCCTGCCTTTCATTTTCAGTTGTCCATTCACTGATCAAATTACTTTTGTTTACTCACCCCTTGAGAGTTGTTATAAAGGTACATATAAAAATTAATTAAAATAAGTTTTTAGGTTTACCTTTGATCTTTACAATGCTAATATTCCTGTTTGAACAACTTTTTTCCCCAACCCTTTTTCGTTCTTGCCTAAGGCGAACAAATGTACGTAAGCATGCATTGTATGTGGAAAAAGAGAGAGCTGCCAAAATTGCAAGCCTGCCACCACCTCCACCCCATCCTTTTGAGGTGAGTATCCAATGAGGTGATTAGGGATGGTGATCATTTCAGGGTAAACTGTAAGCATTATTGTGGCTTTATTCTGTCTTCTGGAAGCATAACATCTGAAGTCACTATTTGTATGTTGTAAGTTGCAACAGTGCACCAAAGACACTTCAAGGGCAAATTAAAGAATTAATTTTATGAACAAACAAACTCTTTGTCATTAGGTTTTTGATATTTAATTTGGTTTGTGGTAGTGGTGAGATCTGATTTTTCTTGATTAATGAGTTCATTCAGTCTTTACTACCATTGAGACAATTAAGTGAAAGTGTAAATGCTCTTCCCCCAAAATACAGATACAGCCGAGATCCCCTCTTTTAATGATTTAATAACGTGATACTTTGGTTTGCATGTGTAACAGAGCTTGAAGATTCTGTTAGCTTTTTTTCTTCAGCTGTTTTCTCATTTTCTTTGTTACACTTGTGGAATATGAAGTAGAGAGTACATGCTAGAACAATTTTGTGACAGCTTTGGGGTGCTGAGACATCACTGAGCCTGTCTATTATGCCAACTGGGGCCCCTTTACCTGGCCTTGCTGGATTATGCTCATAAGCCTCTTCCAGTCAAGCACACAGGCAGGGCTACACCTAGCTGCACAGAGATTTGCTCTGGAAAGATTCAGCCATAAGAGCTTGCTCCAGCCTTCTGATGCCCACTCCCTTTTAAGGGGTACATACCCAAAGGTTTTATGAAATTTGTGTCCTACCTCAGTGTGGAGGGAGATATGCACTCTCCCTCCCTCACCCCTGTTAGAAATGACAAATCCTGGGTTATATTATAAACAAGCATCTTGGAGGGTAGGAGAGCTGAGGGAAAACAAGTAGAAGGGAGATGGGTGGCGGGGGGGTTAAAAAGATAGTTTTCAAAGACCAACCATTGCCTCTGCTGCATTTGTTTGCATCATATCCTACTTGGGTACGACTCCCATCCTCACATACTATCTGTGGGTCTCTAACATCTGCAGGAGAGAAACCTTGCTTTGGTGGGCTGAGGCACCCTCGTGCAGATGTTATACGCCAACCCAATTTAAACCTTTTGGCACTCATTTTAAAAAGCCCAGCGACATTCAGAAATGAAGTTTGAAGATTTGTTTCAATTAAGTGACA
>ML677347.1:1439328-1502866 GCA_007922305.1 Dermatemys mawii
ATTCATCTGATGAAGTGGGTCTTAGCCCACGAAAGCTCATGATCCCTAAAATCTGTTAGTCTGCAAGGTGCTACAAGATTCTTTGTCACTTTTGCAGATCCAGACTAACACGGCTACCCCTCTGATACTAGACACCTTTCAGTTAAGTGTTACTAACACCCCTGTTTCACTTCCCTCCTCCCACTTGTACTCATTTTGCAGGAATAGCATAGACATTTGCTAATATAAGGAATGTCTTCTCTTGAACAGAGCTTCTCATAATTCTGACACCATCATAAGACATTTAGGCATTTGTAAAACTTATTCTGCAGTTGGGTGTATTTGAGAAATTTTACTTTTACTTTGTTACTTCAAACAATATTGTGTATTATGACAGTTGCTATAATTGGGATCTGTATTAATAAATTAAAAACAAAACACTTTTAAATTAAGGTGATACTGTTGAAAATTGGAACCATAGCCTTAAGATTAATGATAGTTGGCAGGGAGGAGTTTGCCTTGGGCTGTTAGACTCTGTCAGTCATTAAACCTTCTCGATATGCCTCATGTTGAATGTAGTTTGTTAGCTAATATATACTTAAAGTTTGAAAATCTGTGCAGATCCTTTATGTTCCATTTAGCTCATAAGGGAAAACTTGCTGGTAAAGTAGCTGATTATTTGTACTTTCTGCTTTTTAGAACTTTGAAGTGAAAAGAGTGCCTACAGTAAAGATCTATAATGCTGACAATTTTTCTGTTACTCATCACCATCTTTTTGAACCTTATGTGGATAGAGAAATGGACACACAGCAGGTGACTGATGTCAGATATACCTATGGCATATGCTCCCTTATTTCAGTACTATTGTATTGCATCTATGGATTTTAAATCCATGGCAACAGATATTAGTTTCACAGTACTTGTTTAAAATCCTATAATTAAAATGAAGATGTCAGCTAATTTGGATTTCAAATGGTGAAGACTTGTAACAGCATGCATTATATGTGTGTATTCAGGCCCCAATCCTGCAAATACTTACTTAAGTAGTCCCATGATGTTCAATGGGACTGCTTGCTTGCCTAAAATTACCAAGGATTGTTAAATGTCTGAAGCATCTGCCCTTAGTCTTTAGGTCAGGATCCATCAGAGTTAGTTTCATATGTGAAACTTGGAAAATGTTTTCCTCTTTGTTGCCTGTGTATCCTTGTTTACGGGCCTTGAGTTTTCACATTAACTTTTTTTCAACTCTCAGCGGCCAGATTTCAGAAGGTTCTTACTTTGCAAAACTCACAGAATGTGTTTATTTTTTCTGTTGTAAAAAAATCCAAAATTCTGCAGCCTAGTATTAAATCAAATGTATAGCACTGTCTGGGTACAGCATTATACTTTGCATTGAATGAAGAATCCTAGGTGTTTTCTGGTGTAGCCAAGCTACTATAAACCTTGTATAAGGGATTTTCCACAGTAGCACCTGAAACTAGAAGAATTTGACATCACAAAATGAGAGGATTATAGATGTCACTATGTACCTGTGCTTTTTTCAAAAGTATAAAAACAATTTTATGCTGCTTCAATTGAGAGCTGTATACATTACAAGTTGTGTATAGCCACTCATAACTACTTTTTAAGTAGTTTGGCTGAATAATTGATACAGAATTGCTCATTTATTGTCACTTGTATTTTGAGTTTGCGCTGTTCTTTGTGATATTTGAACTGTTACTAATTGACTACCAGCCAGATGCTCGATTAGTAGCTGAAGAGGAAGCAAAGCGGTTGGATGAACTACAAAAAGAGGGAGAGAGAGAGAGGAGAGAACAGCTTGAAAAAGCACATCTGAGAGGAAGTCATGCCTTGAAGATGGTCCTTTTGGCACAAGTAAGCAAAGTAGAAATAGTACACTCTAATTCTTGATAAATGTCAAAAAGACCAGCAATTAAAAAAACAAACAGTAGTAAACTGGATCCTAAATTAATTGGTTTGAGTTAGAACGTGCTGACTTCAGGTAAGACCTTGAAATAACGGATGTTTTCAAAATGCATATCCTTAAAAGAAAACTGTTCTCATTTTGCTTATCCCTGTAATCAGAAAGTTCAGAAGGTAAAAAGCAATTCTCCCAATCATTAACATGAAAAGGATTTGAAAATTAAAGGAATTCTGTAGATACTTGTAGTTCAGGATTTGTGGATGATGCCTAAAGTTTACAAAATCTGATGTAGCAAATTTTCAAAATACTTGAAAACAAAAAATGGTTTTTGGTTAGGTGTAGGTTTTGAGTTGCAAACACTGGAAAAGGGTTTTTGACATGAGTTCATATGAATTGGGGATGTACATTTTGTTTTGTATTGACTTACTTTTTTTACCAAAATTGCACACATAGTAATGCCTGAGACTGATTTAAAAATAAAAGTGGAGTGAATTTGAGATACTAATTTTGCAAAGCTTACAAACTCTGCTGGTATGCTTATAAGTTCTTTGCTTCAAAACTATTTGATTTGATCTTGAATACTGCTGCTCCTTTAATGTAAAGATGTTCTAACTGAAGTCCTACAGTGTGAATAAATTGCTTAAAGTGGTCTAAATCAATAAAGTGGTCAAACAGCAGGTATAGTTTAGGCAGATTCAAAGCTTAAGCATTTTAGAGTCCCCATCTCTCGCAGTGTTCTAAGAACTATAGTTGTTCCTTCAGTGATCTTTAAAAATGTTTATAAAGCTATTATACTGATTTTCTTCAACTCTGGGTAAAGGTTTCAAAAATGCCTGAGTGAAAATCAACGGGACATAGGGTTTATAATCATTTAGGCATGTTTCACATTTTTACTCAACATCTACCGATGCCTTATTTAAGACACTATAATCAGTCTTTCTTCCTACTTTAATTCTCGCCTCAATGCTAAATGAAAAATAAAAACTGAATATTGGAACATTTAATTTTAGGCAAAATACAGTTCTTTTAAACATTTAAAAATGAACTATGCTTTATATTAAGTAATAGTGAAATTCCTGCCTTTGGAAGTTGACCTCTAATTCTGATAGTCCTTCTCATCCCCACTTAGATATTTAACTGTGTTATTACATAATGATGACCCATTGCCCAGCAATACCCAAAAGTGAGGGCTTGGCTACAGTGGCACTTTATACTACAATAAAGCCTGCCAGAGTGCTCTACCTTACCCCCTGTCCGCACTGGAAAGGCACATAGAGCACTCTGACTCCCTGGTTGGAGCTCTCCTGGCACTCCACCTCCCGGAAAGGATTAACAGCTGTTGCGTATTGGGTGTGACGCATCAGTGTGGATGAGGAGTTACGTTACTGCGCTCTGATTGACTTCCGGAAGTGCCCCATAATCCCCGTAAATCAAGTGGTCACTCTTCCCTTTGTTGTGAAATTGCTGCAGGAATGTGGAAGTATCCTTTCAAAGCTCCGTTTCAGACAGCGGCTGCTGATCTGCTATGAGGCAGAGCATTTACCGAGTGGTGGAGGGCAGGGGAGTCTAAACTTACAAGATTGGAGTGCTGAGAGTGTGTCGGCATCCTCAAACCCACTCTCTCTTTTCCCACATACACACAACACACTCCATTCCACCCCCCTCATTTGAGGAGCACGTTGCAGCCACTTGAACGCTGGGCTAGTTGCACATAATGCACCACTCTCAATGCCCCTGCAGATGTGGCCACACCAGTGTGCTTGCAGCTGTCAGTATGGACAGACTGGAGCGCTTTCCCTAGTGCACTCTCCGAAGGCTAGTTTAACCCAAAGCGCTCAGCAGCTGCAAATGTAGTCAAGCCCGTGTGAATAACTAGGCTGTTGTAAAGTTAAAACATATATTCTGAATATAGGCTGCTCTGCTCCCTTCCTCTCCTAATTTTATAAGAGATAACAGAGTTACTTTTAATTCTGCATAGTAAAGGTGATTGCAGACTCTGTACATTTTAACCCAGCATTCTTTAGAGGCAGCATGACTGATAAGACTTAATCCATAAAATATTAGCGGGGAGGAGGGTAATTATCCTCACTTTACAGGTAGGAAAATCTGAAGCAGCAGCTACCTTTTAGTCGGAATGCACAAACTTTCCCTCCAAAAGCCTAGATTTAAATTAACTTTAGTGACAGGTTAAATGGGTCTGTTCTCAATCTAGCACATGTCCCATACTGTCATAATTCAGCCCCAGGCATCTCTGCTTGTCTTGAGTCTGTTAATACAAATGAAAAAGTGCTTCTAGTGATCGTCCTACCACTTTGGAATTCACGTCTCCCTTGATACAAAATACCCTGATCTTTTGAGTGCATTGCAGAGCTCATTTTTCTCCCCCAACCCCCCAGTCATTTCAATATGGGGGAAGCTTTAAAGATGACAAACTGTTGTATGGGGAGAAGGATTTAATCTATTAAATTACCTTGCTATGATATAATTAAGTTATATCTAGGATGCCTAGATCACATACTACTTTTTTTCCCACAGAACCTCTGTGCCTCATTAAATATATATGGATGAGGCAGAAATTTGATATTATCATCTTTCAGTAAATGGACCAAGGCCTTATTTATTGTACACCATCTATGCCTTGCAGTGAATACAGAATTGTTAATTGCTTTATGGCAGTTCTGTGGTGCTTATCCCCAAAGTATCTGAGTACTTCAGAAAGATTAAAGAAGTTATCCTTGTAACAATCCCTTATGGGGAGAGATATTATCTTCATTTTATGAATGACAAGTGAAGGCACAGAGATAGATGCAGCCCAACATTTGCAAAAGTGTCCATTAATTTTTGGAGCCATGGTGATTGGCTACCCAACTTGAGTCATATAAGGCATGATTTTTTTTTTCTTTCGTTTCTATGTAACTGCATCTCTTATTGACTTCAGTTGGAGATGAGTGCTCAGCACAGAGAAAGATGGGACTTGCTCTCTTTTGTTTCTTTATAATTTGAGATGTCTGAAATTTTTTTAAAACATTTTTCTGCCTTTTTTATTTTACGTTAGCAATTCCTCTTATGTTTAGCACAAGGGTCTTGATGGCAACTGGAGAATTAGACATATTTTATCACAAGAGATGAGTGAAAGTTGACCTTTTAAGAAAAGAATGGACTTTAGTCACTGCTTTAACTCCCTGGTTTTTGTTTTAACATTTGTTTAACTTGACTAACATTTTGGAGAAAAGAAATCTTCCTTAAATATTCAGTATCTCCAATCTGTCAGGTATGGTGTGCAAGCTAATGGTAGAAAAATATTTAAAACAGACTTTCAGAGCTTTTTATACATCATGACAATGCAAAGAGAGTGCTAGCTCAATCTTTTTTTAAAAAAAAAGTCCTTTGCAGGTCAGCAATTTAACAAAGACCTAATATTTTGTTCTATAAAATAGAAAATGTGGAGTTCTCCTGTATTTAGGAAGTTGGCCTACAGGTGTATTTTCTGATCTTTAACATTGTAGCAGATCCTTCAGTGCTATTAATGACTCTTCGTGTCAATAAATGTGTAGGATATTCTAGATTTATATATTTTAAGAGGTGTGGGTGTGTATATTTAAGATCAGGAATTTTGTATTTCAGTATGAAACAAGCATTAAACAAATCTCGGGGTAGCTAATGTCAGACTGTCTGGATGTGAATGCTAAACTGGTAATTAATTATTTTGCTACTTGAAGGACCGGGAAAGGCTAATGAAAGAACTTGAACGGATGCAGAATATGGACCTGGCACGCCGAAGACAGATTGTGGCACAGATGCCACCACAGCTGTTCGAACCTGCATACAGACGCATGGAAATTAAAGAAGATTGGCAGAGGGAACTGGAGTTTGCCTTTGAAGATATGTACAGTGAAGATAGGAGTAAGCTATTTTGAAAGATTAAGTGAGCCACTGTCAGCATACAATATTTTTTTTAAAAAAAACTTTGTAATAGGAAATGTAAATTAGATGTGCTGAAAGACTCAAACTACTTAGTTTCTTTGAAACAAGGTTTTGGAGCAAGATCAGCTTATGAATTTTGGAACTCTTGAGCGTTGTGTGGTGGTCTTAATGTTGCAATTTAAAGTGGTTTTATTCAGCTTACAGATAGAATATAAAACTCTTTCTTTCTTTAGAAATGAAAGGAGACATGATTTTGCACCTAGAGCCACAGCCTTTGCCATTTCCCTCTGATCGGTCTCAAGATGAGGACTTGGATATCTCCTTGGAGCCAGATTTTGCATGTGAGACTCAACCAAAATTGGATGAGGTGGCAGAAAAGGAAACCCAGCAGCCTAGTGAACTAGAGAGTAAGAAACTTTCAAGTTTAACTCTTGTATTGGATATACTTCATTATTTAAGACATTTGGATGTACCAGAGGAAAAAGAGAGGCATTGTTTTTGTACAGGAATTTTGGAAAATGTAGTAGAGAGTTAAAAATAAGAATAGAAAATACATTAAATAGCAGCATTCATGGTATCTTCATCTCTTTTTAATTAATTTTAAAATCTAGAAATAAGAACTACTACTGTATTTATTCTATATATTTAGAAGAGGGATGAGTTACAGTTGCCCTGGAACCATAGCTTTGAGTAGTTTAAGTTGAATGTAGATTATAGATATGAAATCTGCATCATTAACAGCTTTTGATATTTTCCATTCCAGAAATTGGAGTATAATAAATACAAACTTCAAATGAAAAAGTGAACTCTTTCTTTTTTGTCTGTCCTATGAATTATGTTGAGTAGTACTGAGGCCTATCCTAAGCAGTTGCAGGATTTGTAAATGTAACTAGTGAAATTGCATGTTGACTGTAATACATATGTTATAAATATTTTGAAAAGGTACTTTAAGATATCTGTTTTGAGAACCTGTCTCTATGCCATGTCAGAAAGTTATTGTGCCTCCTTAATCCATTTGTATAAGCAGCTAATGAAAACAAATTTTGCCAAGGTAAGTATCTTACTAGGATGGTTTTGTTTACAATCAATGACTTACATAATGTGTAACTTGTTTTGTCTTGTTCTTATACCTTTAAGAGTTTGAGATCTGTGTTCCTCCTAGATCATGAAGTGAGAGTGGCTTCCCAACCACAATCAAAACTGGTCTTAAAAAAATTGCTAAATAAGATCCGGAGCCAAAAAGACCAGTGGACTTCAAAGGGTGAAGCAGAGATTCAAAGTGAAATTGAGACAATTGAGTCAGGAACACTTGCTAGTGAAGAGAGACGATTATGTGATTCAGTTCCTGGTCATGAACAACGTTCTGATTCAGTCTCTGAAGCCATAGGTAAGTATTGTGTAGCTCCCCCACTAAAATTAAATGTGCTTTGAGAGCAAAGAGCGCCTGGCTGGGCAGAGCTGTGAATACTGCTTTACCCATAAGAACTCTTTAGTGAACAGCCTAAGTTTGGTGTTTTGTTTTGTTCATTTTGGAGATGTGGGGTAAAAAGTGGCTACGTGACTTTTCTTTAAGACTTTTTGACTTTCAGTGAGACTTTTGTGTTTGAAAATTTTACCTTTGGTCCATTTCTGAATTTTTTTATAGGGACTTCTTTTAAAAGTTCTTTGGAGGCTGAACTCGCTTTCTCCCATATTTCTTGACATACTGAATATCAAGTACCAATAAATTGGAAGGACATCTGTTACTGGATTCAGTAGCTCTTTTGAATTATTGTTAACTTGAAATAAATCGGGTTTACTGCTTGATTTGTAATTACTTTGCAGCCATTTGTTTATCTCCCACTTGCTTCTGGGATGTCATTGGATTAGTGCATGTGATTGGTTTTTAGAGTAACTATTAGGCAGTTCAGTCACAAGTACTATAATTATTTAATAAGTAAATGATCAAGTAACTTTAACATAATAGAATTTTACTTAGGCTTGTGAATGTATTTGCTGTAATGTCATTGTTAAAATTGAACAGGCATTCCCTGGAATGGGGTGGGTTTGCCATTAAGGTGCATGTGTGTGGTGATTTTATTACTTCATCAATAAGGTGTGAGAAATACACTTGCTAGAGGGGAGCAGGAAACCTTTTCTCATGAATATTGAGAACTAGTGGTAACAGTGACCATTCTCAATTTAAATGCTCCATTAAAGCTGGCTGGTATTCATGGGGATGCTGAGAAGGCAGAAGCAGAGGCTCAAAACTCTTTTGCTTGAGGGTGCATGAGGAGAGTCTCTTCTGTCCTTATCTAGCACTGCTGCCTCTACACCTCTCCTTCTGGCAGCGGACACCTGAGTCCCTGCTGCTGCTGTTGCTTTTTCAGTAGCTCAGTCAAGACTTTTTTGACAGAAGCAGTGAAAACAAATCATGATCAGATTTCATTGATCTGTTCCAGAAAGCTGTGAATGAATTGGGGGAAGAGGGAGGGGGAATGAGAGATGCTTGATACTCTTTTTTAGGAGCTAGGAAGATGGTGGGTTGGAAAGTGTAAGTACTGCTTCAGGAGAGTGTGTGGAGGAAGAGAAGCCCCTTCCCTGTCTCCCTGCATCTGGGAGAACAGTGAAAAGGGGGACGATGAAGCTCTCCATCTTAGGAGTTGCCGTTAAACCACAACCAATATAAAAGATGGGGACCCTCCACAAGATCCAGGGACAGAACTCTAGGTGGTGGGCAGTGCCAGTTTCCACCTTCCCAGGAGCTAGTGGGGATGTTGGAGGAGGAACTTCTCATTAAGGTGTTTTTGCTTAGACTCAATTAGGGAAACCCATCCCCCGATGAAACATTGGTTTGACCTGTAATACTTAAATTTTTAGCATTCTGGCTAGTAGTTCCTAAGCCCCAACATGAGTAATATTCCTGACTGCTATATGTTAAATATATACATATGTTTCAGAATCTCCAGAAACGTTGGAGCATACTGTTATAGCTGGAAATTCAGTCCTAATCCACCCTCAAGAACAAGCAGCCAAAATTAGAATGGAAGTAGAGAGACAAAAACAGGTATGGTGGTAGCGGGGGGGTGTTTCTTTTTAAACTTCTCAGAATCCTTTAAAATGCTTTACATTATAGTTGCTGTATTTCAAATCTAAGAATGGCCGTATTGGGTCAGATCAGTGGTCCGTCTAGCCCAGTATCTTGTCTTCCAACAGTGGCTAGTGCCAGATGTTTCAGAGGGAATGAACCGAACAGGGCAATTTATCTAGTGATCAATCCCTCTGTCATCTAGTCCCAATCTCTTGTAGTCAGAGGTTTAGGAACACCCAGGGCATAGGGTTGTCCTTGACCATCTTGGCTAACAACTATTGATTGACCTATCCTGTGAATTTACCTAATTCTACTTAATCCAGTTTTGGATTTCACAACATCCCCTGGCAATGGGTTCTATAGGTTGACTGTGCATTATGTGAAGTACTTCCTTATGTTTGCTTTTAAACCTGCTGCTGATTTCATTGGATGACTCCTGCTTCTTTTATTATGTGAAGGGGTAAATGACACCTACTCCCATTTCCTACACCATTCATGATTTTATGGATCTCTATTATATCCCCTGTCCCTCTTAATTGTCTGTCTTCTCATATGGAAGCTGTTCATTCCCATAATCATTTTTGTAACCCTCTTATTTGTACCTTTTCCATTTCTAATATCTTTTGTAACATGGGACAACCAGAACTGCATGCAGTATTCAAGGTATGGATGTACCATGGATTTATATAGTGGAATTATGTTATTTTCTGTCATTTTATCTATCCCTTTCCTAATGATTCCAAACATTGTCAGCTTTTTTGACTGCTGCTGCAGATTGAGCTGATGTTTTCAGACAGCTATCTACAAAGACTCCAAGATCTTTCTTGAGTGGTAATAGGATTTAAATTACCTATCATTTTCTGTGTATACTTGGAATTATGTTTTCCAGTGTACATTACTTCAACCAGCATTGAATATAATCTGCCATTTTGTTGCCCAGTTTTATGAGATCCCGTTGTAACTCTTCGCAGTCTACTTTGGACTTAACTATCCTGAGTAATTTTATATCATCTGCCAAGTTTGCCACCTCACTGTTCACCACTTTTCCAGATCATTTATGAAGACGTTGAACAGCATGGTCCTCGTACAGATCCCTGGGGGACACCAATATTTCTCTCTCCATTTTAGAAAACTGACCATTTATTCCTACCCTTTGTTTCTTGTCTTTTAATCAGTTACTGATCCATGAGAAGACCTTCCCTCTTATTCCATGGCTGCTTACTTTGCTTAAGAGCCTTCAGTGAGGGAACTTGTCAGAGGCTTTTGAACATCTAAGTACGCTATATCTTCTGGATCATCCTTGTCTGCATGTTTATTGACCACCTCAAAGAATTCTAAGAGATTTGTGAGGTGTGATTTCCCTTTACAAAAACTGACTCTTCCCCCAACAAATTGTGTTAATCTATGTGTCGATTATTCTGTTCTTTACTATAGCTTAGTTTAAATCAGTTTGCCTGTAATTGCCAAGATCACCTTTGGAGCCTTTTTAAAAACTTAGTGTCACATTGCTATCTTCCGGTCATCTGATCCAGAAGATGATAAAAGTGATAGGTTACATACCACACTTAGTTGATGTGCAAAGTGCCCCTGTGTTCACACCGTATACACCAGTAATAGTCTTAGTGCAAAATATGCCTTGTGAAGTATCACTTGAAAACTAACAACTTGCTGGTCAATAATATGGTGAAATGTGTGTAGCAGCATTATATGTGAAGTTATGTATGATGATGATAGCACATGTTCAAATCCATACAGCCTTGTTTAGGCAGAAGTTGTTAAACAGGTCTGTCCTAAACAAAGGAATATGTATGTTGCTCAGTTTACATATAAGTAGTAAACAGTGTCCATGAGGTAGCAGGAGGAGCTAAACTGGTTTCTCAGAGATCAAGGAAAAACTGACTCCTCTAATCAGGAATCATCAAAGTTGATGGGCAATGATCAGTCAAGTGGCCATTCTTTGGCAAGGAAGGGGAGTATGAACATATTAATCTGCATTCTAGCAAGCAACAACATGGAGCCTCTTTCACCATGACAGTCCAGCTGAAAGGAACTTTATTTAGGGATAACCCCCAAGAAAATGTGTTTCAAAAGGTGACTGGACTATAAAAGTGGTGAGAGGCAAAAATACCCCAGGTTTTTTTGTTTCTTTCCCTATCTCTCTACTTCTCTCTTTTTAACGTAAGATGACAAAGGAACCAGCGTGGGGGTGGGGAGAATTTTTGGTCAGCAATGGGAACACGTGGTAAGGATTTTACCTTAAACCAAGTCTAATTTAAGGTTTAGCTGCTATAAAGAGCTTTTTATCTTTAGTTCTCTTGTAGTAGTTGCTGACTTTAATACCTTGTACTCACTTAAAATCTCTCTGTAGTTAAATAAACTTGTTTTATTTTTCAAACAAAATTAATCCAGTGTTTGTTTTAAATTGAACTGTTAGGGTAGAGTTAAGATGGCAAACAGTTGCATATTGATCCCTGATGGGGAAAACAGACCTTTAATATCTGAATTGCCCAGGAGAGGGCTGGACGGTGAAGAACACATGTTTTTGGAAAAATTTGGAACTGGAAGTTGTTGGGGCCACCGTGCAAGTAATAACCAAGATTTGCTGGAAGCCAGAGTGTGGCAGGTGTTTTGCTGACAGGCTGCTGGGGTCAGAGTTGCTGTACTGGGGCTGTAGCTATACACAGATATTCAGGATGTTGTTTGTGATCTACAACAGCAAAGCATTGTGCGGCGCCCAGGGTTGCGGTGCAGGTGGTGACACACCCCATCACTGGTCTGGAGTGCACTGTAGAATGTGACCGTTGAAGATCTTATGGCATGTTGTATAAGTGTGTTAACCTCTGTGTCCTGGCAAGAATTTCAGATAGGTAGTGAAGAATACAGAATCTATTCCAAGAGGGTTTGAGCTGCTATTTTGTCCAGGAACTTCAGTGACTGGTGCATAACAAATCCTAGACAAAAAATAAAGCCACTTCAGAGGTTTGTGAAGTGCCATTGTGAAATTGCGTACCTTTTAGCTACTTCAGAGGTATGGTGAGACTTTCTCAACACATTTTGCTAACATTGATCTATCTTTGAAAAGCACTATAGAATTGCAAAGTACACTTATTCTGAATTGAGTTGCAAGATGAGGACTTTGTCCCCCTCACCTCACCCCTGAAAATTGTCAACAGAACAAAAGACCACTTTTATTTTATCAGTTTAATAGCAACTATTGTAAGCAATATGTAATATAGCTCTGTACAGTGAAATTTTACTTAGAGCAACCACCATGCAGACTGTAAGAATCTGTTCTCTAGTTAAAATCAAGTAAAATTGTACTGTAAACTTTAGGGCTACTTTTAGAGGGCTCTTGCAATAGGGGTGGTTTTGCTGCAAGTGATGTGGGACATGAGAATTAATTATGTTTTATGCTTCTGTCATAATTCTGGAGATTCACTATAGTATTTCTCTGTGATAGATAGAGCAACAAAAACAGCAGCAGCTAATCTTGCTTAAGCAAATTGAGGAAAAGAGAATGTGCTTAGAGGCAGAGTTCCTGAAGGTCCAAATGCAAGCTCAGCTGGAGGAAATAAAGAAAAAAGAGCAAGAGGAGAAAGCTCAACACTTGCAGCTGAATCCTAATCCACTTATGAACCAACTGAGGAAAGTGGAACACAAGGTAAAGTGGGAAAGCTTTGTATCAAAATTCAGAGAGCTGATTCCCATTACTAAATCGGAGTAATTTTTTTAAACTTCATTTTCAACTTGTGTGCCATGAGACAGGATTTCCTAGGTCCAGAATGTATTTGTGCTGATGTGTAAGCACTGATTCATTTGACACCCACAGACTTTGGGTGTTGATTTATTTCTGCAGGATTTTAAGACATTTATCAAAGAAGTGAGAAAATTTTTATGCGCAAAAACCAAGGTCACGGGGCTGACTTGTGCAGTGAGCCATATCATTCTCTTCTGTGCAGAAATGCATGTGGAAAGGGAAACTACTCTTTTCTTAAAAAAACCCAATAAAGCTGCCTTTTTGACTACATAGAAGTCACAAACATTATCACGTCAGGAGGAGGGGGAGATGAATGAGGATATGGAAAGGGTATGGTCTAATGCAGAGGTGGGCAAATTATGGCCCGCGGACCACATGTGGCCTGCCGGCCATTTTTATCTGGCCTGCAAAGGGCTGCGGAGCGGGGCCAGTGGCCCCGCCCATCTGGCCCAGGGGCCAGGTGGGCGCCACGAGCTGCGGGCCCACGCTCCCAGGCAGGGGGGCTGAGCCGAGCGCTGCAAGGCTCCGCGCTCCCCGCCCCGAGCAGCGGGGCCTGGCGCTCCCGGCTCCGGATGTCAGGCGGAGCCGCGGGGCCCCGCGCTCCCGGCCCCGTTCCTGCCCCGGGGACAGCCCAGCACTGGGACCCGCCTGGCTGAGCACTGTAAGCAAGAACTGGGGGTGGGGTGGGATGGCTTAGATGGTGGGGTCCTGGGGATGGTGGTTAGGGTGGGAGGGTCTTGGGGGGAGGGCAGTCAGGGAACAAAGAGCAGGGGGGCTTAGATAGGATGGGGTCCCGGCGGTGGTGGTTAGGGTGGGTGGGTCTCAGGAGGGGGCAGTAAGGGAGCAAAGAACAAGGGGGCTTAAATACGAGATGGAGCCCTGGGGGGCAGTTAGAGTAGGGGTTTTCCGGAGGGAGCAATCATGGACAAGGGGGGTGGGTTGGGGATTCTGAGGGGGGTAGTCGGGGGTGTGGGGGCAAGTGGTTGGGGGTCAGATAGGGGGCGGGGCCAGGCTCTTTGGGGCGGCACAGCTTTCCCTACCCGGCCCTCCACACAATTTTGCACCCCAATGTGACCCTTGGGCCAAAAAGTTTGCCCACTCCTGATCTAAAGGTTGCTCTTAAGTGATCATGAGGCATCTTCTTTCTAGACCCTCATTCCCCCTTTAAATGCAGCCATCTTGGATCATTGGTCCCCCTAGACTGTGGCTGGACCCTTGTACCTCTCTGAAATAAGCTTCAGATCAACTGTGAGCATCATTAACTTCCGCAGTATGTGCTAGTATAAAATACCAATTTAGCAGGAGAGAATGTAGCTTTAGACCAGCTGTTCTAAGAACTGTATCCCAGCTCCATTGCCTCAGGCTGAAATTTCATGAACTCCAAACAAGCACTAGTGCAGAGTGTCTTCTGCTGGCTTGAGAGTAAGAGTGAACATGCTGCCTAGCATTAATCTTATTTAATGTGTTTTATGCACATCATTTGAATGTTCCCACCTAAGCAATTCATTTCCTCTTAGACTGAAACTGTTGCAGAGCCAGAAACTAGCAGTTCTAATGAAGAAAATCATATACAGATGATTCGTAACTATCAACAATGTCTTCTACTGCAAAACAGGTATTTTCCCCATGTAAAATGAATATCTTGGGTGGATTGTTTGAGAATTATTTTGTAATTGAAAACTGTCTTCATGCTACACAGGAAAGAAATGTTTTTGTTCTGTTTAGATTGCACAAACAGTCAGTTGAAGAAGCCAGAAAACAGTTACAGGAATATCAGAATAAGTTGAATCAAAGATATCCATCTATTTCTATGCCATTAGGCTCTGCAGTTACATTGCAGTCAAGATTTGTTAACTTAAAACCTACTACCTGTGAATCAGTTTTACAAATGCACGGACCCACAGTGCTTCATAGAGATCATCCATCAGCTAACCAGTCATCTGTACAAGAATATGCTCCGCCATTAACTGCACATTCAAGTACACATTTTGTGTTGGAAAAGCCATTTGAGCAAAGAGATGATGAGCAAAGGCATAACATGGGCTCTAGTAGAGAGACACAATCTATAGAAGCCTCACAGCTGAAGCAAAGGCAGGTTCACTTGCCACAACAGAATTACCCTTCACAAGAACAGATGGAAATGTTTGGTCCTTCTGATCATCAGGTCAGAGAGCTGTCAGAATCCCAGAAGCTGCCAGGGTCAATCATAACTTCACAAGATATTTCAGTTGTGGTGCAAAGAGAGGCGCAGATACAATGGGACAGTTCAGCTTTGCCCACAGAAAAGTTATCTGAGCCTTCAAGAACCCCGGACCTTGATAAAAAGTCAATAGCGTCTCAGAAGATGCCAAACCTACTAATAGAGACAGAATCACAAAAACAGCCTCAGCTTGTAGTTCTTGATATGCCAGCAGCAAAGGAGACTCTGATAGCTCAGGCTACATCATTTGATTCTTCAGAATACCAGCAGATACCTAAAGAGAGCAGCATAAAAACAGCTGTTGAACAAACTGTCCCCCAGCCTTTTCAACTTCTGACTTCATTATCTCCTGATGAATCTGAGACTGGGGCAATCCAGGAGTTCTGGGCATCCAAAAATGGAGGTGCATCTTTGTTAAATTATTCCAGTATACTAAAGTTGAGAGAGAGAGTGTTGGCTTCTTCAGAGAGCATCCAGGCTCAGCAAGACCATTTGAAAGAACTGCAAGAACAACTGGATGTACAAAGAGAAGCTCTTCTTTCTAGGCAGAAAATGCAGGAAGAATTGCTTTTATGTAAGCAGGCTAAATTGAAGGAACAGATGCAGAGACAAGAAGAGGCTTTGAAGGATTTTCTTAATAAGCAGGTATGTTTTGTAAATGTAGTATGAGTTGTCTGCTAGTAGGTGTCCAGGCTACAGAGTGGACATTGCCAATTAGCAGAGTTTCCCATGTAGTGTGCAGACTTCGAGGATGTGTTTGTCCTTTACAGAAACTAAGACTCAAACTCTAGTGATCTGTGACCTTTGTGATCGGTAATCAGTGGTGCTGTTATACAAGCCATGAGAGCCTCTCTCTGTCCAGCCATACAGGAACTGTGCCAACCTTATCTTAGCTTGAACTCTAAATGTAGTGTTCATTGAAGTAGTTACAGTTTCTGAAATATTTGCAGGCATCGTTATTCAGCTTTACAACCTTTAAATGATCGCTCTAACATTAAGGGTATAATGAACACTTCTGTCAGGTAAACTGTTTAAAAACTGAGCTGTGCTATTTATACCTGCAAACAGGAAAATTGGTTTTAAAATTGCTCGTATTGGCTGCTTTCTGTTCTGTTAAATTGTTTCTGAATAGCAGTATCACTCTGACTTTGAATTGTTTGTTTTTTAATCACTTTAGCTATATAAAATAACTCCTGCTCATTTTACAAAGGAATTTAAAAATGAAATTCACATTTGTAAAGGCTGATCTGTTTCAAAAGGCAATTTTCCTGTTCTGCATCTCAATTCTAACCTAACCTTGTTTGAATTTGCATCTTCTCCTGAGCAGACAAGAAGCTATAATATGATATTTGAGATACGGACATATATCCATTAAGGATTAGGCTGGGGCTCTCGTAATTGTCACGTGTAATCTAAGAAAAACTCTCTCCCCAATTCTCTAACTGTGGGGTCTTTTCTAAAGTTTTTTCTTTGCTGAATTTTCCTTTTTTGGGAAAGTTAGGGGAGGAAGGAAAGGAATTATGGCAAAAAGACCAAATTGTCTATGAACTAAGCTACCAAAGATGATTACAATTTGTTTGAACTTACAGAATCAAGTTCACTACTAAAAATTCCCAGGTTGCCAATTTTTTCCAGTACAAAACTTGTCCATAAAGTCATGTAAAGGATCTCTTTAGTTAAGATTAAAATTGGATGAAAATTTTTCAGCAGATAGGAAATTTGCTGAAAACCACGGGCTCTGGGTGACCAATCCTACCCTGAAGAGTTTTAAATTCAGCTATAATTCATCAGAATAAAAAAAAAAATTTTTTTGCAAATCAAAACACTTTGACCCCTCCTTTTTTTTAATGAGCTGTTTTGACATTTCATTTTGAAACAACCTATTTTATTTAAGCAAGAAACCAAAATAATTCAGTTTTGGTTCAAAATGAACTTATTTTTGTTTCTACATATCTTGGTTCAGCCACTGAACCAAAAACTCGGTTATTTGCTCAAATCTATCCAATCTAGCCCACAATAGCTTCAAGTTAAGCAAGTCTTTTTACAGAAGGTGGCTATACAGAAATTTTTTTTGCCTTATTTTATTTAAACCTGTCTAGAACAGTAGGCATCATAAAGTATGACTTCACACTGCTTTGGCTCTCTATCATTCATTTGTGAACTAAACTAAACTAAAATCCCTGTCGTTGGTAACTGAGAAGTAAGTAGAAATATTCTTTCAGGACTTGATCCTGCAAGAAACAAAGTATTTTGGCCCAATTCATCAAAACACTTAAGCACACACGTAATTAACTTTTCACAAGTACTCACACGCTTAGATGTTTTGCTGGTTGCGCTCTTACAACCTTCCTCTTTTTATCTTCTGGAAAGTGCTGATGTATAGTGTATTTGGCACACGTGAAAAAACAGGTTTAGTAAAATGGGTGTGAAGATTATCTTAGCCACTGTTACTTTCTCTTTTAAGGCAGAAGAATCTGTCCCATACAGAGAGATGACAGAAGCACAGAAGTCTGACCACTTCAATCTGATGACTTACCTTTTCAGAGATGCAGAAAATAAATCTCAAGTTAATTTTGGTGATATGAACAAATATGATGAAAATAGATTGCTTTCAAAAAGCATCAGTCAAGCTGAGCAAATCGGTGAGGCCATTTATCATATTATGCAGCTGCTCACTTTTTCGATTATAACTGGTTTTCTTTTTTTCCTTCCCTCAAATTGGATCTTCAGCTGCTTATAGTATGTTGTAAAAATGTAAATTGCAGAATATTATTTTTGTTACAGAGCAGTCTCAAAGAATTCTTGGAAGAGAGCAGAGATGGCGAACTACAAAACCGCCTGTGGCTAAAATCAAGTTAGGGCTAGATTTGAAACAACATGAACTAAGCATAATACCTGAGCTAGACACGCCAAGGAGCGGCAAAGTTTCTTTTACAGGTAAAAAAAATAAATAAAAAAATTACTAGATGTTCTGGTTTGCTTGAAATATAAATCCTGAAGTAAGAAATGAGCATTTTTCTTTAAGACTTTGATGTGATTGAGGGTGAAGCAGTAGTCTCAGCTGTAGCTTTAGTGAGGGCAGATATTTATTTTTTATTTATATAGTAACAAAAAGCATACTATACTTACAGTTAATCGGTGCCTTCCTTGGAGAAATTACATTCTAAAATTCCATGCAATTTCCTTTTTAAGTCTATATTAATTTCAATTTTAATTATCAATTTTTAATTGATTATCCTGTTAGTTATTTGCATACTCCTCCCACTGCAGTATGGTTGGATGATCAGGCCCTGTATTTTTATTTTAAGGGATTCCTTTCAGAGTGAAGGTTAGTGACTTTAAAAATAAAATATGGAATATCTAAAATCTTTCAATTGTTCATTTTTTGAGATTTCATCGGAAACGTGTAGCTTCATTTTAAGTGTTCCCTTTATGAATTGCCCATGAATTGTCTTTGAAGTAGTTTTGCTGCATAGAAATTCTACAGATGTCAGGTGCTGTTCTAGCTGTGGGTTGCTAGAACATACATAGAAAATGCAACAACAACAAAATTAAAGGATAGTATCAAATTGCTACAGAACTTTCAGTAAGCTTGTTGTAAGGTTCATTTAAAAAATACTGTAATATAGTAACAAGGGGAAAATGTCAACTTACATTTTCAGATTGTAGTGTGAATACCTTCTATGATTGTAAGTAACACCTAAGAGGACTAATACCTAAAAAAAAACAGGTGAATGAGGCTTTTTTTAACAATTTAACAAAATCATCCAAAACACAGGACTTGGTGGTGACAGGGAACTTCAACTAGTCAGGTATCTGGGAAAATAATAAGGCAGGGCGCACATTATGCAACAAATTCTTGGAATGCTTTAGAGACAATTTTACAGAAGGTGAAGAAAGCAATTAGGGAAGAGGCTAGTCTTGATTTGATTCTGACAAACAGGGAGGAACTAGTTCAGAATTTGAAGGTGAAAGGCAGCTTAGGTGAAAATCAACAACTCATTTCATGATCAAGGAACGAAAGGAGAGAAGACATCGGAATAACGAAAATGGATTTTAAGAAAGCAGACTTCAGCAAACTCAGAGAATTGGTAGATAAGATCCCATGGGAAGCATGTCTAAGGGAAGTTGGCAGTTTTTTAAAGAAACATTATTAAAGACACGAGCAAACTATCCCAGTGAATAAGAAAAATAGGGAAACCACTGTGATTTAACCAGGAGATCTTCAGTGACCTCAAATGCAAAAAATAGTCATACAGAAAGTGGAAACTACGTCAGATTACAGAGGATGAATATAAAAAACACAAGAATATAGGAACAAAATTAAAAGCAAGAAGACTACCAAGGACAGGATAGGCCCATTACTCAATGAGGAGGGAAAGACAACCAGGAAACGCAGTAATGTAGTACCTTTTTTGTTTCGGTTTTCACCAAGAAAGTTAGCAGCATTGGATGATTGTCACTATCTCAATCAGTGTAAATGGGGTCAGAGCTGAGGCTAAAATAGAATTAGAACAAGTTAAGAATTACTTAGCCCTAGCCTACACTATAGAGAGAGCTGTCTTGCATCGACCAAATGTCAACCTAACTCTGTGTCAACACTGGAATTTTGTCCTCATCTATGTAACTCACCTGCTACACTGATTTAACTTCAACTGCAGGAATGGCGTAGAGTCAATGTAGTTAGGTTGACACAGCGTCAGCATAGACCTGGATTGCTTACATCCGTCAACTGTTGCAAGCTTTCTCAAAAAGCCACACATGGATAGTTCAGTCAGTGCAAGTACTCCTGGTGAGGTCACGCTTCCGACACAAGGAGCAAAGCGTAGACATGCACAACCAATGTAATTGCTGTGGCAGTTTTATGCCGATGTAAGTTAGATCAACTTAATTATGTGGTATAGACATGCCTTTAGACAAGTTAGATGTCTTCAAGTTGGCAGGGCCTGATGAAATACATCCTAGAACATTTAAGGAATTGACTGAAGAGATCTCTGAAGCATTAGTGATTATGTTTGAGAACTTGTGGAGGATGGGAGAGATCTCAAGGACTAGAAAAGGGCAGATATTGTACCTCTGTAAAAAGGAGAATAAGAACAACCCAGGGGTTTATAGACAAGTCATTTTCTCTTTGGTACCCAGAAAGAAAATGGAGAAAATAATCAGTTTGAAAGCACCTAGAAAAAAATAAGATAAGTAACAGTCTATATGGATTTGTCAAGAGCAAATCAATCAAACCAACCCATTACCCTTATTTGACAGGGTAACACCTTTGGGATCAGGGGAAGCAGTAGACGTGATATCAAATGCTGTACTAAATTTGAGGTATAACTGTCTCAGGTGAACTTCTCATAAACTAGAGAAATATAGCTTAGACAAACCTGCTGTAAGATGAGTGCACAACTGGTTGGAAAAGAGTACTCAGAGTAGTTATCACTGGTTCACAGTTGAACTGGAAGGGCATATTGAGTGGGTTCTTGCAGAGATCTTTCATTATTCAGTATCTTCATTAAAATGATTTGGTAATAGCAGAGAGTACAGAAAATACCAAGCGCTTTGGAGAGCAATATTAGAATTCAAAAGGATTTTGACAAACTGGAGAAATAATCTGAAATAAATAGGATGAAATTCAAGAAGGACAAATGGAAAATACTACACTTAAGAAGGAGTAATCAGTTGCACAAATACAAAGTAGAAAATGACCATGTAGGAAGGAGTATTACAGAAAAAGATCTGAGGGTATAGTGGATCACAAACTAAATCAGTCGTCAATGTAATACTGTTGCAAAAAAAAGTGAATATAATTCTGAGATGTATTAGCAGGAGTGTTGTAAGCTAGACACAAAAAGTAATTCTTCCACTCCACTCAGCACTAATAAGGCCTCAACTGGAGTATCGTGTCCAGTTCTGGGCACCACACTTGGGAAACGATGTGGACAAACTGGAGAAAGTCAGAGGAGAGCAACAAAAATGATGAAAGGTCTAGAAAACATAACCTGCAATGAAAAATTGAGCTTGTTTAGTCTGGAGAAGAGAAGACTGAGGGGGAACATAACAGCAGTCTTCAAGTATGTAATAAGTTGTTATAAAGAGGAGTGTGATAAATTGTTCTCCTTAACCACTAAGTACAGGACAAGTAGTAATGGGCTTACATTGCATTAAGGCAGTTAGGTTAGACATTAGGACAAACTGTCAGGGTAGCTAAGCACTGGAACAAATTATGTGTGGAGATTGTTGATTCTCCATTGATGGAGTTTAAGAACAGGTTAGACAAACCTGTCAAGGATGATTTAAATAATCCCTAGTCCATCCTTCAATATAGGGAACTGGACTAGATGACCTCTGAAGGTCCCTTCCCGTCCTACATTTCTTTGATCAGAAATATTACTCTTTGTGTACTTGGAACATTTGATAACAGTTTGTCGATTGTCCGTTTCACAGTTATTTCCCCTTAAAAATTAAGTAGCTTTCTTAATTGCTTAGGTCTTTCAAAATTAGGAAAACCAGGTTGTAAAATTACACAAATGGGCAGAGGGACTCAGTAAATTAGTTTTAATTTTGTTTATTGACTAGAGTTCAAGTTCACAGTATCACTTTAAATTAAATCTAGAGATTAAATGCATTTTAGCAAGTGCTAAAAATTTTAATTGAAATAGAACACTTTACAAATTCAGTTCTATATTTATATAGTATGAAATGCACACTTCAAAAAGCATGTCTTTTTATGAAACATTACCTCTTACTTCTAGTAAGTAAAAATTCTTTCAAATTCAGATAAGACAGATTCCATTGGTGGAGAAGCTTCTCTCATTTCATCTGTGGAAGAGACAGGGTCTGGCATGTGCAACAGTGAACCTGTTCATGAAGAAAGAGACTTATCCACAGCAAACTGCAAAGAACAAAGTTCTAGTGAGAATCCAAGATACACTAATCCACTAAGTAGTTCATGGCATGAAAGACTGATGATGGATGCTAGTAGTTCACGTGACCCAGGTGGGAGAATCCTTTTTTAAAAAAGATGTATATAGTTAGTTAATAACCGTCTGGCCTGATGTGCTAGACGATGTGGAGTGGGTCTGAAGTCTGTGTGTGTGTGTGTGTGTGTGTGTGTGTGTGTGTGGAGCTTGACTTCACATATATTTAAGGGCAATACTCAGTTTTATAGATTGTATTTTAGGGAGTTTTCCTTACATTTATTCCTCCACGGTATGGTGACTTCCTCAAGGAACCAAACAACCTTCTTATGGGTGGTAATTGTGGTCTTTGATACTTTCATCCCTTTGGTCCTGCATTTCAGGACTGAGTTTGATACTCCTGCTAACCATATCTTTTCCTCTGAATAACTCTCTGGTTTTAATAAGATATTGACTAAAGACACTTTTTTTAAAAAAAATCTGAATGTATGTGGGGTAGGAAAATTATAGATAGCTGTGTTTTTTGGTATTTTTGGCTTAAAATAGTAATTAGACTTTATATAAAAACACCTTAAATTTTCCAGCCTTAAGCACCATTCCATGTTCATCTGCTCAGCCTCCTATCCCAAACAACCCTGCTAGCATTATTCCATGTGTGATTTTACTTCCACATTGTTATCCCAGTCAGAGCTGCTAACTGAACATTGTTCCTTTTCTGATCCATTTTGCCTAGCTATCCACTTTAATCCAAAATACCTGTAAAGACATTATTGCAGTCGTATTCTCATGGTATCTGTTTAGGAACCTAGCTTGAAACATATGCCCTTTTACTTAGCTCTGAAGAGTTTGCCTCCCTGCTTGTCCCAGCTAATCTTGTGGGCTTTTTTTTAAGGTTTCTCATGGAGCAGCTTCTTGATTAGGGCTTTGTCTTGGAAATATTTATCCAAATCCTTATTACTAGTTTACAGCAGTGGTTCAAGTGAATAAATAAGATGTATTCTATCTTTTAGTTTTTCAAAAATACTTACATTCATTGCCACAGTGGAGTAGCCAGCATATTGAACTATAAGAATCCCTTACACGATGCTGGAGGCTGAGGGAGACAATTGGTTTTTGAGTGGATTAAACCAAGAAAACTAGTGCTTTTGAAGTTTCTGTTGCCATCCTCCAAATACTGTGTTCTTAATGATAGTGCTGTAACTAAGCAATGAGATCAGGATAAACTTCTCTTTGCTAACTCCACAGAGATCAGCAATTCATTTGGCCTAGGGTGTAAAATTGTTATGTTCATTCCTATGTTAATATCACAAGAATAAACATGCATTAATGCTCTACACTAATACACATTTTTTCAGTTATAGCATAGTTTTTTTAATAGTCTAAAGCTAGAAGGCAATATTAGATCACCTTGTCTAACTTCCTGTATGTCAGAGGCTGGTAAATTTCACCCCATCGCTTCTGCATTGAGCCCAACAATTTGTTTGACTACATGCAGTGGTCCTCAGCCTGTGACCAATGTTGCATCTTCAGGGCAATAGAGGTAGTATTGGATGCAGCCCATAATGGTAAATACATTGAGAACCACTGGACTACAGCATAATTTGTGTTTAGCTGAAGCATGTCTTAATCTGAAGATATCAAGAGATGGAGACTCTGTCACTTTCCTTGGTAGTTTGTTCCCGTGGCTAATTGTCCTCACTGTTAAATTGTTTTTGCCTGGTGTCTAGTTTGAATTTGTCTGGCTTCAGCTTTGGTCTTTATTATGTCTTTCTAGACAAGATTGAATAATTCTTCAGCTCCTGGTATTTTCTCATACACAGTAATCAAATCATGTCTCATTCTTCTTTTTGATTAAACAGTTTGAGCTCTAAGTATCTTTCTAAGGCATTTTGAATAATATATATGGCTCTTTTCTGCATCCTGTTTAATTTTTCAACATCTCATTTGAAGTGTGAACACCAGGATTGTGCACAGTTTTTCAGTATCAGTCTCACCAATGCCATATACACAGGTAAAATCACCTCCCTATCACTACTTCCCTGTTTGCATTAGTCCTTTTTGCCACAGCATCACACTGGGAACTCATTTTGTTTTTGTCCTCTCTGATCCATAAATCCTTTTCAGAGTCACTGCTTTTCAGAATACAGTCCTTCATTCTATGTATCTGGCCTGCATTCCTTGTTCCTAGATGTGAACTTTGCATTTGACTTTACAGGCATGTCGCGTCTTAGGCGTATTTAACTTACATGATTTCCGCTTTACACAGTTGGCAAAAAAAAGGGGGGGAGAAATTTTTTTTTTAAACCAACTTCCTGTAGGGGGCGCAATTTTGCCTGCCATTGAAGTCAATGGGTTCTGGCTATACACGGTTTCTGCTTTACGCAGTAATCGTGGAACGGAGCCCTCGCGCAGGACACGACATGCCTGTATTAAATCACATTTTGTTTAAATGGACCCATGTTACCAAGCGATCCAGATCACTTTATATTACTGCCCTTTCCTCATTACTTATCATTCCACCAATCTTTGTGTTATGTGCACCGGTCTGTGTTTCTACTTCAAAGGACTTGGCTACACTTGCAGCTGTAGAGCACGTTGGGTTAAACCCGCCTTTGGAGAGTGCTCCAGAGAAAGTGCGCCAGTGTGTCTACGATTACAGCCACAAGTGCTCTGGTGTGGCCACATTTATGGCACTTGCAGCGGCACTGGCAGTGGTGCATTATGGGCAGCTATCCCAGCATTCAACTGGCTGCAGCATGCTTTTCAAACAAAGCGGGGTCGAGTGGAATCTGTGTGTATGTAGAGGGAGAGAGCGAGCGGATTTTTGGAGTGCTGTGTGTGTGTCAGCACGCAATCTTGTAAGTTCAGTCTTCACTAGCCCCCCTGTTTCTCACTCACTCGTAAATGTTTGCTTTGATGATTTGCCCAGTTGCAGATAAGCTCTGAAAAAGCACTTCCCCATTCCTCCAGCCAAGTTCAAAACAAAGGGAGGCACTTGACTCAAGGAGATTAGGAGATATATATGCAACAGCTGTTAATCCTCTTGCAAGGAGAAGTACCAGGAGTGCTCCAGCCAGGCAGTTAGAGCACTCTACGTGACTTGCCAGTGTGTACGGGTAGTAAGGTAGAGCGCTCTGGGAGGCTTTATTGCGGTATAAAGTGGCAGTGTAGCGAAGCCCAAAGATTGGGAAGTGAGATTTGAGAGTCCGTTCTCCAGTTTGCCTCAAAGAAGGAGCTCTTGGCCTTCCAGGTCAGTGGTTCTCAACCCTTCCACACTACTGTACCTCTTTCAGGAGGCTAGATTGGCTTGCATACCCAAGTTTCACCTCACTTAAAAACTGCTGGTTTACAAAATCAGACATAATATGAAAGTGTCACAGCACACTATTACTATACCACTGGTTGAGAACTACTGTTCTAGGTAACAGTTTTCTTTTTCTAACTTTTGATGGCATACTGAAGAAGGTCTTCAGATAATAATTTGCAGAAAAAGTGTATCCTTGACATTTGTAGATTGTAGAAAAGCCTACTAAGGAGAAGAACTCTGTATTGACCAGCGCAATTGCTGTTCCTGGAAGTAACACAGTGGAGCAGACACTTTTTCTTTTAATAGGCGATAAAGAAGTAGTAAACATGAACAGAAGTCAACAAGTTATATAGGAACTGAGGCAGCAGGATTAAGTATGGTTGCCATCTAGTGTTCAAAATTTGATAACATTGGACTTACAGCTATTTCCTGTTTTTGATTTATAGCCCACTCCAAGGATTCTGTTGTCATGGGTCAAGATTTGCCTATTTATGCTGCTGATATTGGAAGGGGAGTAATTACAGATTCTGGGCTGCCATTTAGACCTGATAGTACGGTTAGTTATTTTAGAAATAAATATATCATGTCTCTTAAAATAACCATACTACTTATATTCAATTGCCTGTTTTAGTATTTACTAAACCTTTTTTATTAGCGTGAAATATGAATTTGAAGGTGACCTGCAAAGTGTGTTGTGGGGGTTTTTATACCATAAGTTTGTTGCTTTATGATGTGTAAAACGCATGCAATTCTGCATCTTTTTTTTCAGTAGAAATTCAGGTCTTGTTTACCCTTTATTTCCTGCAAGTTTTCATAGGCTACTGGAGAAGTGGTGTAACTATTACAAGTTTCTGAGCAACTGATAGATGAAAGGGTTTTAAGTAATTTAAACCTGTTTTGTTAACACTTTAAAAAAGACAGCAAAATCTTTGAAATATTCAGATATCTTGACCCTTTCAGTACGGAACAAAGAAAGCACTTATTCCAGCTTTCCTGGTCTTCTAAGGAATTCTCCAGCAAAAACAAGGGAGATAACTTTGCATCCCTGATTATTTTTAAAATTTAAAACAAAGCAAAATTTCTAAAAAATTTTAAAAAAAAAAACCTTTTCAGGCCCCATTTATATGACATAAAGAAGCAAAAAAGGCACAAACCCCGCAGTCTTTCTTTGCAGGTCACCTATAAAATAAACATGGAGGCTTTCCTATACTGCACTGCTGTTCCTCTGAGATCTGCTCTTTTATTATTGAAGTGGATCTATGATGAGAAATAGCCAAATCTGAGCACCAGTAAATCACCTGGTTTACATGGTGTATGATTATATACAGTTCTGGGAAGCAATATAATGGTTTCTGAGAGAGACTGTGTCTGTGTGTGTGTGTGTGTGTGTCTGTAATATTTGTATTGAGCAATGATGAACCTTTATTTTGCCTGACTCTTCAAATAATGAAGGTTTCTACACTTGAACTGAGCTCAAAATTAAGTGTTTGTATTTTAAATAGTTTGTCTTGTCCATATGCAAGTCATATTTTCTTGGCCCTAGGTAGCACTTTCTAAAGGATTGACAACCAGTGTTGCCCCACGGGCTTGTGCACAAGAGGTAGCCTCTGATTGTTTGTCTTCAACAACAGTTTCCACTGGCAGTTTTTTAACCAATGAGAATTTGCATCTAAGCCCTGCTAACACTGGTAAATATTTTTTTTCTTATAAACTGGATTTTATTTACAATATTATAAAGAAAAATGAATCTAATACTTTGACATTAGTGAGTTCTTCTGAAAGAAGATTGATTAATGTGAAACTTGACTTAAGCCTTGTTAATGTTGCCCTCTGAAATAGAGCATAAATTAAATGTAATGAATGCATGTTCTATGGTTATAGCTTTATTTGACTTTCAAGTAATCTAAACATTAGCATGTTAACTACAACTACATTAGTTTTGGCAAATGGCAACTGATGTTACAAGTACAGTTGTCTGAAATACCTCAGGTTTTCAGGTTGGCAAAATTGAAAAAGGAAAACTATAAACTGTTCAGAAAAAATATTTCATACATGGCTAATCAGCACAGATAGTAAGTCTTTGCTCTTCTACAACTATCTGAGTTTCAGTAGTACGTGACAATTTGAACAGGGATCACAAACTTCAGATGTTTTTTCATAGCATACACTTTGTAGCAAGCATTAGAGGTATGGTTTTATCAGGTCTGATACAGTATTTTAATTCCTCCATTTTCAAATGTTCATAATTTTCTGGGTAAATGTCATTCTGGTAAGAAATTCCATGGTCTTGAGTTAATGTGAACCATATACATGATATTTTCATCAATATTCTATATATGACAGGTTAGTAAACCTAAAACATGTGCATGGGTGTGACTGAGTTAGTATTATGAATTTTTCTTTACTCTTTTTGAATATTCTTCTGATTAAAGATTTCTCAAAATATTAAATAACACTTTTACCTGTTGCGTTATGTACAATTTTACATAACATAACTGGCACTGCCCTACATAATGAGTTTTTAAGGATACATCAAAAAACTGTGAGACACTCAGATGCCTTGGCATTGCGGGCCATATATGAACCTGAGAGAGAGGGTGAAGATCTTCATCCTTTGAAGTTGCTAAACGCCATCGAGCATTATGTAATTAGGTATTGTCAATGTAGATATATAGGAATTGCTGTTAAGTTTTTTATGGGAGATAATTGTGATAGACAATTATTTTTAAAAAAATCTTCAGTTTACATTGTTTCAAGGTTTATGCTGTCAAACAAAAGTTTATTTTCAGACAAGATCATGTAAGTGGCTTATTTGCAAATCTGAGTGTCAGACTTATGGTTTATCTTCCAGAGTTGTCTTCAAATAGTGCAGAGGACACTGCACTATTGAGAAAAACAGCATGTAGCCCTTGGGACTCTTCAGCATCTCCAACACCTACCACTGCTCAGCAGAGGCAAGAGAATTCTTCTGAAGTTTCTGAATTTCATCTGCCTGCAGAAGAGAACTTTATTTCTAATAGAAGTCAAATTCAGCAGATTATAGACAAATATACGAAAGATTTGAACTGGTTACCTGAAAACAGTGTATCTTTCCATGGTAATAACCTGTTCAGAATATGGAAACTGAGTACAAGAACTACAAGTATACTGTGAAAAGGAGTTTAACAGGAATATGCATTTAATCTGTATTCAGACTTTAATTACATTTTGTTAATCACTAGATAATATACATGTTGATGTTCCCTGTTCTGCTGATACTCTGCACTCTGTGGCTAAATGCCAAAAAGATCAGTGGCCCAATGATATAGTCAGTTGCATATGTGCAGTTTCCATTGGCTTCAGAGGAAGTCCTACCTGTGCAGCTGATAGGATAATTGGGTGATTTCAAGATATTTTACCACTGCTTTTATCTCAGTCTGTAGTGGAAAACACACACATGTACAGCTAACAATAAATATTAGTATTTTAAACCAAACCTGTTAAAGAAAATGAGAAGTAATATAATATATATAATATAGTATTTATTTATATACCCTTGAAGTTTTTGTTAATACTCTCTGCATGGAAGTATAAGAGTATGGTCATGAATTACTACTTAGTATTTAGCTTCAGCATTTTAGTATGTCACTGTCCCAGAACACTTGAAAACAATCTTAGTTTTTACTTTGAGTTGACTCAGCACAACCTGTATTGGTATTGTATACACATGCATCACTTCAGAGACAGTGATGTAGATAGAATGTTTTAACACAAAATACTTGCAAAAATTACTTAAAGCTTTTTAAGTCTTATGCATTACATTTATAGCACCTGAGGTGCCAAGTTTGCATTTTTTTAAAAAAAAATTTTCCACTTTTTTTTTAAAAGCTCCAGCAGTTGGACTCGATTTTTCTGATATGGAAAGAAATTTCTCTAACTTTCAACGTCCACTTTTTCAGCCTTTGGAATCAAGTCCTGACTTTGATATCTCATCATCCCTTTCTCAACACAGGATTTCTGAAGACAGCAAAGATTTTAGCAAGGTGATCACATAAAGTTTTGAAATAAGGGAATGCTTTGGCATGCAATTTATGTAAGGTTACAGTTTCTAAAAACTTTTGACATTTACAGAAAATATAATGGCAAGTTTGTGTTTTTAATCTAGAACTGGCAATGTAGTTCACTTCACAATAATTTGCTGTTTAATAGAAATGGATCTGAAAGAAAAGTTAAAAATTAATGTTGCAGTTTTTCTTTTGTATTACATTTAAGAATATTAAACCATGATCAATAACTAAACTCTTTGCCATGATTCTTCTGCTACTAGAGTTTACCTTTCTCAATCCAAAGTCAAGAAACATCTGTATTGCCTGAAGCCACAGCCTCTAGCTTGAAAGGGAGAAGTTACAATCTGCATTCTTTTCTTAATACAAACAAGCTAAATAATACATCATCACAAGCAGAGGAGTCAATTAAAGAAAACGTTACTCTGGGTATGGAACTTTTTAATGTCTAAACGTGAACATTTATGGTTGTTTGGTCCCTTGCAATTATGCTCTCTTAAAGTTAGAGTGACACCACTAGCTGTTTGTTATATACTCAATGTCATAGCTTAGCTCTTAGAGTGTGCCCTCACTGCTATTTAACAAGACTGTGTCCACAGATCTAGTTCCTTAGTTTCTATGCTATTGGGTGACATTCCCAGAAATGACACAATCCTGTTCTTTGCCTTCCCAGTTATTAAAATTGACTTTGGTACATATTACCTTAGAGAGCATATGTAATTTTTATATTTGGGCCACTGTGTATAGATACTGCTTATTTACTGATACAGTGCTCTCAAACAAAAGGAAAAAATATACTGTTTACTTTTTAAAGTGGGCACCCATTCTGTCTAACTCACCTTGCTGTCTCTGGGTATTGCAGAGATCTAAATGCAGAGTGTATGATGCTCAATATCTAGAAATAATAGTTATTTAAGGGTAGAATTTAAATGTGTAATTTTAGCTTAAATCGTTAATTTTTCTTAATCCTTGTAAATTCCCTTTCTCCAAAACCAATTATTTCATGTACTGAAAATACACTAAATAAAATTTGTGACATGCATAACTATGGGCACTTTTAAGATAGATCAAATTTTAGGTCTGTCATCTTTTTTTTTTAATCAGTGACTAATCTCAAAGTATGAGTTGCTCCTGTGGACTTCAGTATTTTTGCTGCTGCTGTTCACCCTGGGATGATGCCTTACCCAAGTAAAATTACAGATGTTTTGCTTGTGTTAAGGCTTGCAGGATTTGGCCATGGGGAAATATTTTGAAAGTTGTCTGCGTATCACAAAATCTATTTGTGTGTGACATGAGCCTGCTTATCAATAATATCTTATCATCATTGTTTAGAGACCCGTATATTTGAAAAAATGCTCACCTGCTAACTTCCAAATATAATCAGTTAAAACTCCCCCCACAGAATCAAAACCTCTTATTAGATATAATCCCATTGCTGTAGTATCTAAGTGCCTCCTTAATTATAGTTTGTTTTGTATGCTTAGATTTTAAGGGAAATCCAAGTGAGAATAACCATCTGCTGTATTTGGCCTTTATAAGAAAGAACGGGTACTCTGAATTGATGCTTTTTTTTCTGCTGTTAATATATACACCACCAGTAAAGATTTTTTTTTTCTTCCTTTAAAGACACTGTCAGAGAGGCCTGAAATGCTAAGGCTTTCTAACTGAGAGTGGCTTCCAAGGGTCAAATTCTTTGCTTATTATAAAGCTCTGTTGACTTCAGTGTAGTTGTGCAGCTTACACCACAATCTGGCCCTAAACATTAAAAAAAAAAAAAAGACAAGTTACTATGTCAAGAAATATAAAGCTATTAGAGATCGTGTTTAAAAGAAACCAAAATTATTTTGTGTAAATTAACTTTATTTTTAAGTGAAGATACTTTCCTGATTAATGTTCAGTTTTTTTTTATTATTTGGACATTTGGCTATCTAGGAAGAATTTCATTCTAATTTCCCAAATTGACATAAAAAACTCATATCTTAATAAATATGAACATTATGTTCTGGAATGAAATTACTGTATTTAAATCATGTTGCCTATTTTACTATACTTTTCTTAAATACATAGATAATTACTTTCTAGACTATGGCTTCCTTCTTTTTGTATACTCTATTTTATGTATTTAGACTTTTCTGACAGTCTGACTTTTCAAGCAGGTTCTGAAGAATCTTTTCACCCTCTTCAATGGGAATCTACTCTGAATGAGCACAGACAGAGTACTGAACAACCAATAGATCTTCACGTTGTATTTGAACAAAATTCTAAAATTAAAAAATTAGAGAATAAGAACTATGTTTCACCTGTTGGAGACCAATATGAGGGGCTGGCGAGAAATACAGAGAATTCTAATCTCCAGTCTTCAGTGGAAAACCTGAGGAGTCCAACTCTGAGTTCATTGGAAGAACAGGGTTCATTTTATCAGCTCATTACAACACAGATTACAGAAAATGAGACTCTCCTGACTGAACATTCAGTAAAAGAAGTTGTGGAACTGAGAAAAGAGAACTTGTGCTTTGCAGAATTACCTGTTGTGACATCGAATAAGCACAAGGAGCTTCCTGAAACACCAGTTCTTAGAAATGAAGCAAATGGGATTGTGGAAGGTGACCATCCACAGTGCAGTACAAATATATTGGAGGAAGAACAAAGCATTCTAGAAGTGCAGCTGTCATCTAGAATGCCTAGAGCAATAGACTCGGAAATCTATGTCAGCCCTTCACAAGCAACTAGAGAACAAAATGGTGGCTTGCCAGAAATATTCCAAAACCAAAATTCTAATTCAGTGCTCACTATAAGTTCAGGGTCACATTCCTTACAAAGCCGTGTGCCAATCTGGGTGAGTGAAATAAAGGTTTCAGAAGGTAATTGTTAGTGAGCTAAGCACCATTCACGTTTCAGCCAATTTGCTCCAAGCTATTTTAGACCTTTCGTAACTGGAAAATTTGGCAAAGTTCACTTTGCAGTTTAGTTTGAAACTTCCCAAAACTTGTGTAATTTAATCTGAAATTATACTGATCCTGGTCATTTTTGGTCTAGATTTTAATTGAGACAAGGCTAGCAATTATGGTAAAGGAAGATACGGTTAAAATGTTTAATTTAGGAAAACAACAAAGCTGTGTTATAGATGCTATTCCCTTAAGGATCAAACAAAAGCTACGTTTGTTTGCCAAGAATTAGCTTTCAGGCTGTGACTAGAATTCTGGTTTAGAGGAGTGGCAGGGAGGTTTTGTACAATGGCAAATAAAATATTTAGGTTGGACTCAGCTCCTTTGGAGGAGTTCCGCGTTCATCAATAAATGTGGGAAGAGCACTTTGCCTGAGGTTTTTCTTACATTACCTGGGGCATGTTTTCTTTTTATCTGTACATTGAACAATTCTTTCCTTTGTAACAGGCTAACAAATGTTGCTGTTGCTAAAAATATTGATTTTTTTTCACCCTTGATGTAGTCTTCTCTATTTTCCAGGAGACGGAGTCAGGGCATGGTATTATGGAAGAACCTGAACTGACTCTCATAAGCTCAAATGACATCAGTGTTGCAGAATCAGACTCGGAACACACCATCCAAGAGAAAAAAAGAGAAAATAAGTTTGATAGCTTGGCATATGCTGGTCAGTCTGAACTTAAAAGTTATTCTGAGGTAAATCTTGATTCTCATCATTTTGAACCTGGTACTGCTGATATTTTGCTTTCTTAAGAATAAGTAGAAACTTGGTAATTTTAAATTATATAACACCAATACTGTAAGTCATTAACATGTTTTGGGTTCTCCAGATTTGCACATTTGTGCCATTTGGTGGTAATACCATGTCTGATAGGTTGGGCTGATGCAGAGAACTGAAATCTATCCTGCTTCCTTCACTTAGTCTTTTGCCTTACCCCAAAAACTTAGTTGAGATGGAGTACTTCAAAGTTCACACTGTCAGAGGAACAGAAATGTCCTGCTGCTGTTAGTAAGGCAGAGCAATAACCCATTTCTGGATGACTCAATGGGAATGGCAAAAATCCTATTGCTTGCTAGAGAAAGGGAATCTAGGTATTGGATAGACGCACACTTCAGAGCAGATAGAATATGGGGCGGGCTTACTGTATTACTGCACTGGTCTTTTTTTATAGTATCCTTTTGTGGTTTTTTGTTTTTCTCAAATTAAATGAATGAGGTCCCTAAGGTACTGAATGACTAAGTCAGTGGGTGTGAGTATTTTGTAGTAGACTTTCAATGAGACTTCTGAAACTGAAATTCAGACAATGTTTAGGGGCCTCTCTCTGTCTAATCCTCCCTTTTCCTTCTCAGTGGATAAACTATAGCTTTTCCTCAGAGTTCCATGACTCAAGCTAGCATAGCAGCTGTTACATCCTCAGGATATTTCAGCAGCTCTGGAAAGGTTCATGAAGATGCTAATGATAAAACGTTAAAATCAGGTTGTGCATGATTATTTCCTCATCTGAGGACTGCCAGTTTTTCAGGCATTTCCTTGGTTGGGTTCTCTTTGACCTAGATCATTCTGTCCCTATTCAAATGCTCATATGTTGTCCACAAACTGTCCCTGTTCCAAACTCCATGGATAATGCCAGTTAGAATTAAACCATTTTGGTGGATGATCACAGAGTAATTTATTCAGAGAGACCTTTTCTCAAGACTATGTGGATGACTGTAATACAGCTGATGCCAGCCTGTGCTATGAAGGAACATGCTAACATAGCTGCTATCTTTGGAAGATGATCACACACATTCAAATGAACAATAATTCAGTTATTCAATTCAAGAGGGCATAGAGACAATGAAGAGCTCCAAATGCATGAGGGTGGCTTTTAAGAAGCAATTAGACCCCGGAGGAAATTGAGAATGGGCAGTTGGAGGCTGTTGTAAACATTGGGGCAGCATTGGGGAATAATATTTATCTGAGAATAGCAGAAGGAAACAGAACTGTGTGAGAGTGGATGTGGGAGCTAGAGATGGAACAACAGATGTAAGTGGAGGCAAAACTGAGTCCTGAAGCAAAAATGAGAAGTTTGAATTTGATGGGGAAAAGGGGCTTTATGGGTAAGAATCTGATGTTTTGAATTTTAAGAGAAATTTTTTTAAAATGGCTTTTAGTATCAGGAGTCTAGATTCCCTGCTGCTGTGTGCTAACGACATTTTTCTTGCATCTGTGCTAATGATGAAAGATCTCATTCCATTGGCTCCTTAATTGTTTGTTCCTTGACAACAATGAAGATGCATTAATATTACTTCACTAAAATGTGTAGCCTGTTCTAAGTATATTATACCAATCAATTCTTCTGTCTTGCACTAGGGGAGAGAATTTTTACCTTTAGACCCAGAAGCAGATTACTCTGTTTCCATGCTTCCTGACTACTCTGCAATAGCTCAGAGTCCTAATGAGGATCAGTTTCCATTACATCAATCTGCAGGTACTCATGTGTAACTTCAGTATTCTCATTAGAATCGAAACAGTATCTGAAATATTAAAACATTGATAAAATATAGCTCCACTTATGGGAGACTTCTAATTATAAAAGTATATGCCACCATTCATTACAGGATTATACTAATATGGTCCAGGTCCAGTGTATGTTACTGTACCATGGAAACAGCTTTATTCGACTTTTCCTATTGAAAAGTCTATTTTAGCATTGCCTGTCTTGAAAGCTTACTTCAACAAGAAGCTTAATAACTCTTCTCATTACACAGTCTATCCTTTTCCCTAATTAGAAAATAGTCTTTTCCTCCATCATAATGTACCACCAGCTTTGCTGAGCCATTGCATAATATGTAACGTTCTCCAACTTTCCTAATTTCTGGTTGGTCTCCTGCCCCTTTGTATTTATTTGTAAGCTCCTCAGACCAAATATCTAGGCATCCCTCCATGGCAGATCCTCAGTACACTTTAGGGCATTCTTAAAATAAGTAGTACTCCTCTGACAAGCTATACCTGCTCTGTGATTTGAGAACGTCTGTAATTTGGACCCTGTTGTTTACAGTACGTTTTACTATATAGCAAATACAAAATGATATATACTTGCACTGTAGCTTTAAAATAACCGTAGGAACCATAAATCTGAATTGCTGTTTGTTTAGTAAATTTCCTAATTCTCCTCAAATCAAACCCTGGTACAATCGGCAAAAACAGTAAAGCTCAGTTTTAGGACAGTTATCTAAATTTATAGGTTACTACAGGTGATTATCCTATCAGTGATAAAATCAAAAGTAGTAAGACCTTCCTCCTTTCTTCACAGTCATGTTGCTAGAATTCACTTCCACACCAGGTGGTTTACAAGAATCATTTTTAAGGAGAAAGAAGAACTTCATCCAGAAGTCCTCTAAAAGAGTGGAAGAAATAAAAAATAAAGAGAGAAGTTCTGAAAAGCTTCAAGCTAAGCTGTTTCAAAGGGACAAGACTGAAAGATTTAACATGCCAAAGGAGGATTCTCCTCCTCCTGGTAAGTTTCATTTGGAAATAGGGTAAAGCATTAGGGATTCTTCTAGTAATTATTCTATAAAGCAGGATAGATCCAAGTGTAGCAGAATCTTTGCTCTTGCAGATCAGAATATTCTGTAACGGGTTCTCAAACTTCCACTGCCTCGATCACATCTTAAGAGCATTTCAGAGACACCTCACCCTCTTCCATAATCCTAGGATCACCTCTTCACCCTCTTAGTTATATAAAATCCCTGGAAAAACAGAAATTGTTTACATAGAAAAGCAGTACTGAGAATGTAACACATTTTTAGCTTCTTTTGATGGGAATTAGAAACTGGAAATAAGGAGCATAGCTAGCACTATTATGACCAGCTATCTCTGGCCTACTATAGACAATAGTCTAAAAACTGTGATCGCCTCACAACTTGATGGGATTTCTCTGTATGAGAGAAGATCTTGGCTGAGATTTGGAGACTTACTCTCAAAAGAAAAAATTGTGCTCCATGGAGTGGATTCTACCAGCTTTTTTCTTTTCAAATGTGTTTTCTCCAAATAGGAAACCTGATTTAGTCTCTCTCACTTTTGTTTCAGACCTTACTGCCTTTTGAGGCCAGTGTTCAGCTGCTGTCTGTCAATCACTACACTCTCAATTTTATAAAAGGTGTAAACTTGTCCTGGTAAAGATTATATAGTGGATACTTCTCCAGTTCACTTTGTCACTGATCTATATAAGCCCAGGGTTGGGTTGGTCTGGTCTCAGTTACATTTTAAAAATATGTATATATTTTGTTTAAAACAAAGGTGCAGTTGTCAGTCACTTGAAGAAAGTGGGGGAAGTGAAAGTGTGCTCTCCAGAGGACAAGACATCTGCAGATGTTCAAATGCAGCAGCGCACTTTAAGGTATTGTGTGCATATAGTTGAGAGAAATTAGACTAATTAAACTACTTTTGTTACTGTTGCACTAACATAGAGCCTTAATTTTAGCAATGGCTTCTGATCTGATTATTTCAGCCCCTTAGACTTAAATTAGATGACTATACGTGGAGACTAATATTCTGTGCTTTTTGTTGTTGAGAGTGCAAGGTAGGAAACTGGGGTAGGGAAGGATTTTTTCTGCAGGTCAGATTGGCAGAGACCTTGGGGTGTTTAGCTTTCCTCTGTCTGCAGTGTAAGGCATGGGTCACCTGCTGGCTTGAACTGGAGTAAATGGTGGCTTCCCTGTAACTTGAAGTGTTTACATCAAGATTTGAGGACTTTAGTAACTCAGCCAGGGGATATGGGCCTACTACAGGAGTGGGTGGGTGAGTTTCTGTGGCCTGTGATGGTGCAGTGGGTCTGACTAGATGATCATGCTGGTCTCTTCTGGCCTTCAAATCTGAGTTTGAGTCCACCCAATTCAGGCTTAATCATTTTCACCTTTATAAATAAAACTTCAGACATAGCTAAGATGAAATAGATGGAAGCCCAAGTTACCGAATTCTGGGCTACCAGGACATTCTCCTGTATTTTATGCTGATCATTGCCACCTCTGATCCCTGGTCTGGTTTGTCAGACTTATTTCTCTAGTTTCTGCTTCAGTATTTCTCCAGTTTGGTTCTATCCCTAGCCCCTTCACTTGAATATGTAATGTGGACAACTATAAGAATCCATTAATTAATTTTTCTCCAATCAGCATTAAGCATTATCTTATGTAAACCATATACAGTACCCGTTTGCAAGCTTCAATTTACACAACTTTTGCTGCTTTACAGACAAGACATGAGAACTGTATTTTTTCCCCACTAAAAAGCACTTTTAGGATTACAGGATTGTAAATTTATTACAGTAATTTTACCAAAAATCTAATGCAACACATTCCATGAACAAAACATCATCATCTTTGTCTAGCCAGCAGTAGCATTATTTAAGCAGATTTATGCAAGAGGGAAAGAAATTGGCAAAACAAAACTCATGCCAGACTGAGACCTTGGCCTAAGTGTTGCTGCATCTAAACTCATTTGCTACCTGTACTTATAAATTATGCTACGTAAAGTGTTTCTTCACTCCTTAGTAAAAAGACTTTTGATATACAGAGTTCCAAGCAAGCAGTTTTCCCCTTCTGTGACCTGAGTTTGAGTTGTTATAGTTTAAATAATTATTCATGCCAATCTGTTTACTATTTAAATCTAACTTCAGGATTTTAGCTGAGTAAAACACTGGGAAAATTGCCAATCACATTCTGTCAAATGTCAAGGTGATAATATATAGTAAAACAAATATAACCTCAAAACACCGGGTAATAAACTCATTGGATATAAATACTAATAAGGATTTTTGGCATACTAGAGAAATAAACCGAAGTTGCATTTTTAATCTTTCCAGTTAATTAACCCTGTATATGTAATACCAACACTTCAGTTTTAAGTTGAGCCCCCATTAATAAGTAGTACACACATTTTCACTGTTTGGCAGACTTTATAATCAACTAGCTGAAGTGAAAAGCAGAAAGGAAGAGAAATCAAGACAAGAAACCTACGCTAAAAACAGGGAAAAGGCTAAAGAGTTCCAAAAGGTAACTGCATGTGGTACAGTATCTTAACTCCTTGGCCTAGCATTTCTCTATTTTAAGGTCTGTTGTTCTGAGCAGTTCTTATTCCTCTGACCTGTTGGTGCAATCCCTCTTTAATGAGACTGCTACCTATGTAGTATTGTTAAAAACAGTAGTTCATCTGAAACAAATGGAAATGAGCCGTTTTTGTAGTAATGATGAAATTCTACCACCCTATCTCATGGTGATGAATTACAGCCATGGGACATGTTTATGGGCTTTCAGCTACTAATTTTTAAATTTGTAGTTTTCAGTGAAGACCAGGTTGAAAAATAGCAATAGAGAGCTACTGTCTCTCAGGTGTATAGTAAAATTATGAACACTGACCAAAACTGTGGGGAAAGAAACCCCCCTGTCTCTCATCAGAAACAAAACTATCTAAACTTTTCCCTACAAATTAAATCTGATTTAGCATCTTTAGCTGATCCTGATTTTTCTTCCCCCATGTGACTTTGTTGGAAAAAGTGCACAGATGAAAACACCCAAAATTAAGAGTCAGTGTTTGAAATCTTGGTGCCTCTGTAGTCCACTGCTAGTTATTAAGGGATTACACTAGTTATGTTTTTGAAATGGAACTGCTCACTTGATTTAAACTTCTGGCTGCTGTTGGCACGCTATTCCATTCACTGCAACAAATTTAGGATTAGCCTGAGAAAATCCCTCCTGAGGGATGCAGTTAGAACAGCCATGACTTTCTGGAATAGGAAGAAATGTAATTGTTATTGTGCTTGTTCTGTCACTTACATAGTAAGGTTGATTTGCACCAAATATACACTGATGTATTTGAACACACTGAATACCATTTTTTTTTTCTGGAATATCTCATTGTCTGCATTATCTAATCTGCTGTTGTTGCATGTATTCAATAGTACATTGAAGCTTAGCTGATGCCCTTCCTATTGAGTATTTAGCTATTCATAACACTGCCATCCTGTTATTTAGGAACTTCAAATCTAAATCAATCTGCTAGATATTCAAACATCTATTTTTACTTACAGAAAACATTGGAAAAACTACGAGCCAAAAAGACACATTGAACATTATATCCTTTAAGAGACTTCTGGGAATAAAAGTGTTTGATTCCTTTCTCAGTTCAATCCAAGGAATATATGAGAAGGCAAAAGTCACCTTAAGCAGTATCATTATGTAACTGTGAAGTACTGAGCTTTGATATAGGTCAAAAATTCATAATTTAAATAATGTAGCAACCTAGATAGTGGTTATCAAATCTTGGGAATAAACTACAGAACTTGCCTAATTACAGATTGTCTGCCAGTTTATACTCCATTTCTGCTTGTATTATGACTCAAGATTAACCAGATTTAGATTATTGTACAAAGGCTTTTTAATTGATGGTCTGCATTGAAAAGTGAATGGTCAGCTGAATCATTTTAATAAAGTTTTGTAATGAAAGCTGGGATTTATGTGCAAGTGTCAATTTATTGGAAAAATCAAAGGATAAACACTCAAATTTGCCTAATTCCTATTGATTTAAAATTATACAAACACCTTTTCAATGATATGTGAGATTTATTTCAGTAATGGTTAGGCCTTTTACTATTAATTTCAATGGGAATTAATCCCCTGCCATTTTTATCTTTGAAATTTTTGTCCTAGGCTCTGTAATTTTACCCAATGCATGTTACTGAAACTCAAATCCCTCTAAGCTACAAATGGTAAACTGTACCCTGGAAAGGCTGTACTTAACATGAGGTCTTGGGATGCATAAGCAAGTAGTGAGGTGATTTTTACCTCTGTATACTCCACTGGTGCAACTGATACTGGAATTTTGTATCTAGCTATTGCTAGTGTCAACATTTACAAATGTTAAAAAATAGAAAAGCTGAAGAACATGCCTCAGGCTGTGTCTATGCTACAGCAAGTCCTGCATTAGTAGAACTTGAATGAGCAGCTGCTGGGTTTGTTAACTTTAGGGTTACAACTGTGTAGGTGCTAAAGCTAAGGGGGTAAGAATGGTCCCAGTCTGGGGCTCCAGTGTCTACACTGCTTATGAGGACTTAACCAGCCATCCCTAGCACCCTCCCAAAATTTGGCTGCCCTATTCCTTCATGCTCCAGTATGGGAAACTTTTGACTGTCCACTGGGCAAATAAAGTCAGTGTGTGGGATTCCTTTGGTAGACTCCCCCACCATGAACCCAATGAGGCTGCATCTTCATTGCAAAGAAAGAGGGCTTCAACTTTAGGTCTGGGCTTGATTTAGCTCAGATCCTCTACCACTGTAGGGTTTTGAGACTAAGCCCTCACTTGCTGTAATGTGTGTAGAGGGAAAAGGGGAGGGGGTGAGTTAAGCCTGAGGCTGGGTTTCAACCCTGGGCCTACATGTAGACATACCTAGTGAGTTTTGAGCTCAATTGATCTAAATTGAGGTGATTTACTTGTATAAGTACTTCTTGGGGAAGACAACATTGAGTACTAAAGGGTTCTTGAATCTAGCAGATGAAGGCAGGTAATTTCAAAATTAAAAGACTGATTACAGAAACAAACTACCGTCTTCATCTATTCAAGTCAGGCCACTGCTTTTCAGAAAGATATGCTTCAGCCAAACAAGCTATTGACTCTGTACAGGCATATCTGGGTGAAAACTAATAGGTTTTTGCAAGACAGGTTAGAGATGACAACCCATTTAGATGTTCTTGGCCTTAAACTCTTAATTATAAACTTTTGAAGATAATACATTAAGACAAGGTAAGTAGCACTTGATATCAAATGATATTTAAGGGACTATCAGCTATGCTTAAGTATATTAGAGCTGAATTTAGACACCAATTCAAATGGTTAACTACTGTAGAAAACTTACTGTATTTGAGCAGGGAAGAGCTATTTCTGGAAGGGTGACTTGAATTATGTGCCATTATGGAGGTGATGTTACACCTCCATTTTGGTGTACATACAATTCAATCCAGGTGTGTGGGGGAAAGATGCTTAGGCATGCTCCACCAGATACTGCTGTCTGAGAAAGGGGGCAGCCTGGGGTCCTTTTGCTCTGGGCAGCTGCTCCAGGCCAACACTGAGGACTTGGGGCCACCCTAGTGCTTAGGCAGCCCTCATGTCAGCTACACTAGCTGCTGCAGTCATAGAGGTCATGGAAGTCAGTGACCTTTGTGTAAAAAAAAAAAAACAAACACCCTACACACTGCTTTAGAGCTACTGCATTTTACACTGCAGTGTTGTTGGGTTTAGCTCTTGCTGTAATCATGTTACCTATTCTCAACTCAAAGCAGGGTTGAAGGTAGCATGTGGGAATCAGTAAAAGATTCTAGCTACATGTAGAATTAGTATCACTATCATCCCTTAAGCCTTCAGTAAACTTTAGCTGTGGCTAACCAGGGCAGTGGCCACTGCATTGCTGTAGTTTAAGAATGGTATGTTCAGCTAAGTTATAGGTAACAACTGCCAGCACTTAAATAGCATAGTCATGGTGTAGACAAGGCTTTTATAAACTGGCTTGGGCTGGGTTCCTAGCATAGAAGCAGACATATAGAACAGGAAAGGACCTTGAATGGTCATCTTGTGTAGATCCCTATTCAAGGCAGGTCCAAGTAATAACTGGACCAGGGCTTTTCATACTTTAGTAAATGACACATTTTGACTTAAAATGTTGCCAGAGGCCCAGGCCCTAGCCCAACCCTACCCATTGCCCTAAGGCCTCCCCATCTCCAGCCCTGTCCTTTTCTACACTGCACTCCCCCTTCCTACAAAACCAGAGAGAGGCAGGAAGGGGGAAGAATTGGTTAGCAGGCCTGGACATGATTCTACCCTCTCCCTATTCCTCCCTTATTAGACCCCCCACTGGTCCAGCACTCCCAGTTCAACATTTAAAAACTCCACAGGGATGTTCCACAAGTTTCAGAAGCAATTTGTTTCAGTGCTTAAATTATCCTAACAGGATGTTTCAGAGCAGTAGAGTCAGCCCATCTTTCCTACAGAAAAGACTGGGGCTAATTAGCAAGTTGAGAATTAACTCTGACCTACTGGAAGCCAGCTGGGAGAAAGTTCTAGTTTACAAGATAAGGTTTTACTGTAAGCTACCTTTCTACATCACAACCTCTAGAGAATTTACTTGAAGCCCTATTGGAACAGCTGTAAAAGCAGAGTTTTAAAAGGTGCAGTGGTTTTAGCACTTACATTGTAAGAGTAAGCTATATAATATCTGCTGTTCCATTCCCACTTACATTCAACTACATTGTTTCCCCACTATTCACAGCTATTATAGTGGAACTCATGTGGCTGAGAGGGATGCTACAAAGCTGGTTAGTTTCACATTTCTCCTTACAGAAAAGAGAACTTCACAGGGGACAGCACAACTTTTTTCATTTTCAAGCCACTAAACATCCCCTTTAACAAGTTGTTTTGAACCACAACATAAGGCATTAGTAAAAGCCAAACTTTCAGAAAATTTTGTATTTTAATAAGCTTCAGTCACTTTCCTTGTATATGTGGGGATTATAGCTTGAATTAGACCAGCTGTACTCTTCCCCCCATGGAATCAGTATTGGAACATAGTAAAAGGAGGTAGCAAGCAAAATACTTGAACATGGTGGTGCATACAGCTGATTAGCATAAGGAAAAATGAGACTGCACATAGTATTTAGAACTTATTTGTGAATAAGTGATCACTAAACTTCAGAATGTGTTTTCAGGGCTCACAATATACAATGGAGTCCATCATGAAGCCAGTTTAGCAGTTCACCCTCAAGTTGGTCCATTAGAAGTTGACTCATTCCATTAAATCCTCCAAAACATGTTTAAATACACATGCTACAGTAATCAAGTTTAGGCTAAAGGATTCAATAATCAAGTTTACTACAGAAGCATCCAGTCAAGCAGTGCAGACTCAAGCCATTAAGATTGTTCACAGCTTAGGGTGGTATCTCACTGACCTAAAAAACAAAAAAGGGAACATTGTTGAGCTTCTGGTGATTAAATCCATGTGTACACTTTATTAGTAGCTGACATGACTATTTAACCATGTAAGAAGTTATGGTAAGATGGCCATACCACTTCCTAAAATAAAGGATTACATGTCTATTGGTCTGGGAGCATGCATAGTTCCATGGGCTAGTAACTGGTAAAGATGCAAGGGGGCACCATTTGATTCCTAACTACAGAATCAATTTAAGTGCTGTCACCCTCTGCAGCCTTGTGGTAGAAATATTCATACCATATCAGGAACAGGTCAAGTTGGGTATCATTCAAAAGTCCTTCCTCCCTCTCTCCCCTCCCCCACTAACAGTGGTGTCAAACATGAAACAGGAACATTTTCTTGAATACATAAAATTCAGTTTAAAAATTACATTTTATCACAGGCACATGAAACATGCAGCCCTTACAAAGTTAAATCATGGCCCCTGACAGCACTGTGTTATCAGTAAATGCTCAGAGCCTGATCTTTTTTAAATGTTACAGATACTGTAAGTACTGCATTGGCAGAGAAACAGTCCAGTGGGACTGAGTACCAGCTTTGTTTATGCCAGTAATGAGGTACTGGTTAAGACATCAGCTTTCAGCCAAAATTACTGGAATGCATCAGCAATTGGTGAGCACATAAAACACTGTAAAAATAACTTTGGAATTGTAACTTGTGCATGTACATAACAGTCCTCCCCTAGTGGTATTCTTCAAAAATACAGCTGCTAGTTGGTACTGTCTCTCCACTGATACCTAAAAGCGATCAAGACTCAAGTAAATACTTGGTGCCACTTCACTAAGTGCACCATAAACTGAATTTATTACAGCTGGAGAGGATATACATTGAGCATCAGAAAAAAGTGGAAGATTCTGGGTCAACTACCAGGTGTGACTAAGACTCACCTTATACTAGGTCCCATGGCATGAGTGTCAAGAACATCTGCTTGTTATAAACCAGAACCCTGAAGGCAGGATGGGGAAGTGGCAGCAATGGCTGATGCAGAAGCTGACTGAAGTGACACATATACTAGTATGGGACTTTCCATCACACTTTAAATTTGTTTAATTTCTTTCAGTTCCAAGGTCAGAAGCTTGGTTCAAGGACTTAAAATGTAATCTAAATTCTGAAGCCAGCATAACTTTTCCCATGAATTGGCATTCAGACTGAATCTGTAGTTTGGAGTGTGTTTAAGTAGCACACCTCTACCTCTTACACCTGATCAACAGCCAGTTACACTACATTTGTCTCCTCCGAAATAGGCCACATAGCACACTAAGTGCTCATGGTATCCTGCAGAGGATTTTAATATTAGGTCATTGCGTTAAGAGCTGCTGGTTCCACAGCCATGCAAACCCTCTTTGAAATGACCTTAAGTATAGTAGCTTCTGTTGCTTATCAGAATTGCTAGCACACATCCTTACCTCTGCAATACAGCTAGAATGTCTTTTCCACATCTATGCTAGTTCCTTTTTCATATCCATGTTAGTTCCTGGTCTTTATTTGGGATTTGCAGTCAGTGATTTGTCTGCAATACTCACTTTAACCCTGTAGAGTCACCAGATTTGGTTAGTGTCAAACCATAAATTAGAACAAGGTGAGTTGCCTGAAGATAAGCCACAAAAAGCACTCTATTCAGAGACATTTTAGCTAATGTCAGTTTTCTTTAATTACATTTAAATGTAGGAGTTCTGTGAAACTGCTCTTCAGTGAACCATCTGAGGAGCAAACGAAAACAGATCTTTTAGAAATATTCCATAGTCAGGGATTTTTGCTTATAATCCTGATAAAGAACGTACAAAGTGCTAATTCTTCCATAGTTACTGTTTTTAAGTAACTTTTAGACAGCTTTAGCTGAAATCTGGCTATCCTGAACAGAACAAACCTTTGTAAAAAGGTTCTCGGCAAGGATTTAAGCAAAAAACAGACATGGCCACATGAAAGAGCACTCTGGTCCCTTATGTTTCTTGTTTCCAACAGATTTAGTGCTACTAAAGCAGCAATGCTAAAATCTGATGGAGTTACTTTATGGTCATGTCCACAGCACACCAGAAATGGTATTTCCTAGTGTCCTTGGTAATGACCACTGATTGGCATTTTAAAATACTTAAGTATTAAAACATTTAGTTGAAAAGGATAGTTATGATGCAGATGGCAACTTAAAGCCCTAAAAATTAAGCTGAGCTATGCTGTGTATCAGAACACTTGTCCTTGAAGATCCCAAAGCATTACAAGTGCTTACACCTCATAGTAGACATCAGTTCTTGCTTCAGAGCCTGGAACTTCGGGTTACTTTATCTTCAAAACTGTTTGAGGCACTAAATCACAACACCCACACAAGGTACCTATTTAAGAATTATCCTAATTTCAGACAGGTAACAATTCAAAATTAAGTGACTATTTTGACCAAGTCAAAAATGTTATAAAATCTGAAATGCCTTAGTCTGAGGTTTAGATCACACTTCAACAATGTTTCTACTTTACCCTAGCACTGTCTGCTGCAGTTTTAGCATATTAGATGTTCTCAAAATTTCACACAGCAATTTTATATTGTGACAGGTTCAGTCACAGATACCCCTTTGGGACCTGTCACCTGTGCTGAGATTACATCTGAGCCCATTTTCCCTGCCAGCTTGGGACTCCAGAAACCAGTCTTGCTGAGCCAGATTTGCTAGTCTACTGCAACACAGACCCAAGGTCCAAGCCATGCAGACTTAACTGAAAACAGCTCAGCAAGTACTCCTGTCTCCAGCACCCAGCTCCCGATGGGTATATTTTACTATGTATAAAGAGTCTACAGGGTAAACTCAAATTGGCTGCCCTCTATAACACTGATAGAGATGCACAGCAGTTTGTTCCTCCATTATTAATCACTTACTATGGATTAATAAACCAAAGTGAGTTTATTAAGTAGGATTTAAGTAGTTCCAAATAATAGAAAGAACTAAGTTACCAAACAAAAAGCAAAACATGCAAGTCTAAGCCTAATACATTAAAAATCTGTATACAGGTAAATCTCATGTTTAGAAATATTCCTATAAGCTTCTTTCACAGAACAGACTCCTTCCTAGCCTGGGCCAATCCTCTCCCCTGTACAATCCTTGTTAGTTCCAGCTTAGGTGGTACCCAGGGGATCTCTGACAAGGTGGATTCCCATCTCTGGGTCCCCACCCCTCCTTCTAAATGGAAAAGGACCAGATTTAAGATGGGTTTCAGTTCAGGTGACATCACATGTCACCATAAGACCTCATTCTTCAACAAGTGTGCAGGAAGGCTTGCAGGTAAATAAGCCATTTACAGCCACCTGTCCTGGTCAGAGCCCTCAGGATTCTAGTCCACCATTAATGGCCCACACTTTGCATAATTATAACAGGACCTCAGAGCTATGTTTCATATTTCTAGTTTTAGATACATACAAAAAGGATGAACACTCAGTAGATAAGCTTTGTAAGAATACTTCACAAGAGACTTTTTGCATTATTATAGAAAGCATATTTATTATATTTACACTCAAGCATATTTCCACAAATTAGGTAGTGCAATATCACATATACCTTCTGAAATGAAATATGAATAAATGTTTCAGCTGTTGTAAGTATATTACCTGTCAAACAAGTTGGTATGATTCTGTCTTCCAAACAATTTTCATCATAAAGTAATCTGGTCTAGTAATGTAGTGAAGTCCCTCTAAAAAGAATAAAGCCATGAGTGCACCAATGATAGTCTTCTACAGCTGGTCAATGGCTGACATACTATATGGGTAAGTTAAAAGCAGATATGTTCAATTCATAAGACTCCGTTTGTATCAACAGAAATACCAGGTTTAACAAGCACAAAGCAGCATGAAAACCAACGATGCCAAGTGTTGAATTACTGTAGCACTGATTTTTGAGCATCCCATCAGAAGAATGCTGTTGGATGCAGATACCTTTCAGTGCACAGTTAAAATAGTGTTTGTAGAAGCTTCCACCATCCTGAAGTATCAGCCCATTTTAAAATTACATTTCTGTAAGCATTGAATTAGAAGTGAAATGATCTAACAGTAGTAAACTCAGAGCAAAAGTCCATTTCGCAAGCTGTGAAGTAACCAGAAGCACAAGAGGAGTTCTTATTAAAGTGAAGCTAGTAATCCTGGAAACAGTTTTACAACAGAGGTATTTGTACTCCAGCTAATGTATTTTTTAGAAACAAACATTTAGCTAGTTTTAATTAAGACACTGCAATCTGCACTGATTGTGTGGCAAGATCCCTGGATTCTTTAACACTCCAGCACAGTGGATTGTAATTTCTACAGCAATTTCATTTTTTATTTAATGAAAATACATCTGTTACTGGACAATGATTTTATGGTGCCTCCACCCTGTTTTCAATGTGTTGTACATTTTTGTTTGAATTCTTACAGCATTTCAGAAAGTGGGAGTTTGGCAGCTGAAGAAGGGACAGCTGACTTGGCACATGAGCATGGAGGATTCAGTTGGGATACACAAATTCTGCTAAAGTTTACTAAATCCATTAATGCTGCATTACTTTCATTTGGATTTCAGCATTAGCAGCCCAGCAAAATGATTGAGATTCACACCTCAAAGCCATTGTTTCAAATTGTCTATGACTAATAGATCTGTTTATACACCGTCTGGTCTTGACAACCATGAAGGTTAGAAACAATCTGTTAAAAAAAGGTGGCTTCTCCAGCAGAGGCTGTGTGAAGGGTTGATTTCACAATTTCTGAAGCTGCAGAAACAGAAGACACGAGATTCTAGTTTTAGTTTAAAATGAAGGATGACAATGTGATTCAACAAGTCAACTACAAGTCAAAGCATAGCACAAGTCACTCAATCTTACCCAGCAATTTGCCCATTTCCTTTTGTGACAAGATGTTCAGTCCATGTTGGATGTTAACTAAGCTAGTGCCTACAGGACAGAAAATATATTGCTCAGTGTCCATGCATAGAGTTAAGTAGTTACACAATGCAATTAAAATCTGTCTTGCAGTTTTATCCCACAGAGCTAACAAATAGTTCAATGGGTAAAGCGAAACCACAAGTTTGCTCTATGAGGTATTTCCAACGACATGAACCTACAGGAGAGGCTCCATCGGGATAGACCTCAGTTATGTAGCACTAATAAACACCGGGGTGAGGATGCGTTTTGTCAGCATCAACCAGCCTGAAGAGTAACTTCAACAGCAACACCTACTGAAGAGCTAGAGACTTGCTTTTTCCATTATTTATAATTATATCAAATGTCAGGACAAGATCAGAAATCAAGTCTTCATCTGATGAAGACTGAGAATGAATAGCATCAATCTGGTGTTCTTCAGCTTTCCTCACAATCCATTTCACTGCCAGAGTTGATAGAACTGTGGCTCTATAAATCAGAAGCTTTGTACAAAACCTGATCAGATCATCCCCCCAGACTGCTGAAGGGCCAAAAGCTTTGCAGCAGCACTAGCTACTGCTATACACCTGTCCACATTTTTTGAGGATCCCTTGGAACAATCTGATGCTGTCCAAATATTTAACAGCTGCTATCTTCTCCATGTCCTATCCAGACAGGCTAATACTGAACTGATTATAATCTGCAACTGGAGACTGCTTGATGGTAATGGCCAGCAATTTAGTTTTATCCAGATTATTAATCTGGACAGGGAAACTGACTACACACAAACTGCTATCAGTTGCATAAAGTGACTGAAAAAGGGAAAAAAATCCCTGCTATTTCTCAGCCAGCCATCTCCGGTGTTATTTGTAACAACAGCAATTAAGTTCAGGGGACGTGTAGTTCTGTACATTAATATTTAGCTGAATTTTTGTATGCATGTCCTTTGGAGAAGCCAGTGAAGTTAAATTCACTTATGTGCAGAGATAGCACTGATACAATTAAGTATTCATTCTATTATATTTACAAATAAATAATTTACTAAGACTAAAATGCTTCTCAAACTGAATAAATTTGATAGATCAGTTTTTACTTCAAACTAGAAGCCACCACACACTGACTTTTTAATAAAAGGGCAAGGGATAGAATTTTCTACCTCATGAACAGGCATCTTGTCATTTCTAGTTGAAAAGACTTTTGTGATCACTTCACTTGCCTTGCTTTCTAAACGTGCTCCACCTGAAAGATAGTTAGTTTACAGCCACACAAAAATATAAACATGTAAGCAGCAGCAATTTTTAACAATATGGTCGTACCACCACACATTTCCTGAAGCACCTGTGTTCCTTGAAAGTCACCCATGCAACTAACTACTGGCCACAACCCTACTTTTGGAGAACTAAAAACTAGAACCCAGAGGGTAAAGTTTAAAAGACCAAACCCACACTTGCTATACACAGAGAGCAGTGGCAACAGACGAACATTTTCCCTTTAGCCTGATACTAAGGTAAGCTTAAACCATTAAACAGCAAGTGTGTACCTGAACTAGAGCAAGATCGACAAGAGCCACATAACTGAAGTGTTCAGAAAGGCTGTCATCATTCACTCTTCTCAGAGCAGTTGAACATTTTGCCAATCATCATAACATTTCTTCACAACATCCTCTATATTCTGGAGCAGAATAATTTTATTTTTTATGAAACATCTCCACTTATTTCTTCCAATATAGAAACAGGTGCCAGTTAAATGAAAATAAAGCTCTAAGGCTTCCTGTACAAGAAAAATCTGATGGCAAGTTTTATATGGCTCTTCAAAAGAGCAAACTAGAGGAATACAGGTCTGTGCATAATCCTCATGAAGCCTTTTGCTTTCCAATGAACAGTGCAGATTCTATTCTAATGCTGTACACCCTGGCATAATCCCATCCTACAGTATGCAAATCAATTTTGATTTAGAGAGGCATGCAACACGCTTTAGCCAGTTAGTTTAGCACTTTTTGGATACCACAGAATTCATTTGAGGAGTCGCACCAGAATTTCTTACCAAGACAGTAGAAGAAAATGTGATTTGTGACTGAGTGTTCCAGTTATTTGGACTCCCTGAAAACAACGGAAGAGAATTCAGTTTTATACTCAAATGCCAGTTAAGTGGCCTCTACATGTTAAATTTAGCTTTCCCCTGGAATTGTTACAGAAGTAGTTTTATTACTCAATTTGCATTTGGCAGGATGTGGCTCACAGTTATCCATTTACATTAATTAATGTCAGCATTTGAACTGCAGTTTGGAAGTAAAGAGACAACATGGGTGAGGTAAATCTTTTATTGGACTAAAATGTGTTAATAAAAAGACAAGCTTTTCAGCTTACATGGAGCTCTCGTTCAGGTCCTGTGTAAACTCAAAAGGTTGGTCTTTCACCAACAGCCAAGTCAGTCCCATAAAAGTGTTACCTCAACCACCGTGTCCCCCTAGTACCCTGAAACAAACAGCTACAGTAACACTGCAAAATACATTGTTATCAAGTCTTTTGAAGGTACAGGACCTCCCTGTTCACTATAGAACCAAACCTTGCTAACAAACCTCTAAATCCTCCAATAGGACTCCAGAAATATAGACAAATGGCCTTAAGTATGAAAAGCCAAATTTCCAAGAAAGTGATATGAAGAGCCAAGTGGTCCCGTAATCCATCTTCAATTTCTTTGACAAAATATATGCTGTGCCATATGTATCTAGATATTAACCTGCACTAAGGACGTAAGTGTTTAAAAATAACCATGTAACTGATTAAAATTCTATCGGTTACAGAGTTAAATGTTTAATCAGTGAACTAAAGGTGTGTCAGGAGCCTGGGGCGGAGTTTAATTATTCTTTAACTGGGTTAGACTTTTACATGCATAACCTGCACCTAACTGGATTTCTTGTAGAAAGTATACGGCTAAACTTCATCTATATCTCAGATTTATTTTGCTGCCCAGGGCAGGGGTTCTCAACTTTTCTGAGACCCCCCTCAATATGCTATAAAGCCTCCAGGACACACCACAACCCTGCTCCCAGCTTCAACCAAGTGGAGGTATAAGGGCTTGTGTTTCAGCTGCAAGGTCCTGCTGTCTGCTGAAACCAGGGGTCATGGTCCCCTGGTTGAGAACCACTGGCCTAGTGTCAGAATAAATCCAGGCAGATGACTATTGTGATAATCTCAATACAATGGACCATATTTCAGAACCTATGTTTGAATTTACCCTTCTATCTGGACAAAAAAGTTCAGATTCATTTTAAGTCAAGTTTGTTACAGGTCTCATTGTCACCACTGTAATTCATTTTACAGTGATGGAAGCATAACCTGTTACTTCTGTAGCCACGTTGCTTAATTCAGACACACACGGTTAATTGTGCCTATTCTTAAAGTGCAATGAGGCAGTTTCACCCAACTATCAAAAATTCTTCATGTTTTTAAAGATAGTCAACGCTAGCTTTCTTCCCCTATTAGATTTAACTTTAAAAGGCTGTCTGCACAAGACAGACTTGTGTAACCTTGGTACCTTGCAGAAAAAAGTTAGTCACCTTTAAATTTGTCTGAGTTGGTCATACTGTACTCAAGGAGGTAGCTAGTTCAAATGGGTCTACACAGATGAAAAGGAAGGTTGTCAGTAAAACAACTTAAACTTTTTACTTAGACGGGGCCAAATTACTGCACGCCAGAAGTAAAAGATTAAGATGAAACGTAAGTACCTTGACAAAAATGAAGTAATGCAAGGTGAATGATCCAGAGAGAAAAAGATTTTAAAAGTTTCAAAATTAGTTGTCAACCTTCAAGCCTGCAGCTTGCTCAAACCGGCTCTGGTCTGCGAAAAGTTGTCCTAGGGCACTGAATACCAGGAGTTTCAGTGGAACCAGCACCCAAGTTTTCAAAAATGCATAGCATATGGTAGGATGTAGGAGACTCATTAGATGACCCCTTCTTAAGTGAAACTTTTGAGATGGCTTCCAGCTCTTCTCATACAGTGGCTTTGTAGTAAGACAGATATGGTTCTTTTCAAAAAGGATTTATTTCTGCTTTAAACAAAAATGCAGCTTTAAGTCTTGTTTAAGACTTGAGCATGATTGTCAACTGACCTATCCCTATCTGGACACTAGCTATTTTCCTTAATTTCCTTCCTGATTACAAATATGTATTTCCTCTATCCATACTCAGTATGAAGATGACCTTCCTGACAGTTACTGCAGTCAGGCTGTGTTTCTCTCATTCTGACTGTAGATAGGAAATCCTTAGCATCAGAACATCTTTTTTTAAGTCCACTTATATTTTTCTACTACTGTGATTTCTAAAATACTGTATGGCACTTCTATAGTATTTCAATGGCAACATTATTTCACCAGCTTCTGAATAAAAAACAGACTAATTAAACCTGCTTGTTAAACCTGGTATAACAGCATGAAAATCAATGATGCCAAATGCTCAAATACTGTGGCACCCTTTTTGAACACCCCATCAGGAGAATAATGCTGGATGCAGATATCAAAACAGTGCAACATTTCACTTGGAAACTGCTTTCTCCCAAAAGCCATGCATTTAAAATTTTAATTTCCCTAAAGAAAGTTAGTGTACTCTAATGCAGTAATTTAATATGAATGCATCACAACTTACCCTTTTCACCAACCAGCCAGGTATTTCCATCTTGATTTCAATGAATTTTGGAAGTTCCAGAAACTAAAATGGAAAAAACAACCACTTTTCTAGAGTTTTATGCATTTATCACTGTTCTGTTTAGCACAGCTTACATTAATTATGCATGAATTTGTTCATTTTTGAAATCAGCAATAAATATTCAACATTGGCTCACCTAATGCAAGAGTGTATACATTTATCCATCATCTCTCATATGATAGGTTAACATGCCAATCACTTGTTTAAAACTGCATTTTAGGGCTGCTTAGCACCTAGAAACACAGACTGGCTGGCCACCTACCTACTCCGAACTGACTTTATTCCAGTGGTTCTCAAACTTAGGAGAGCCGCGACCCTTTAAGAAGCTCCTTGTCTCCACGACCCATGTGTGTCTGCTGAAAAGATTACTTCCGCATTTGGCAGCCATGCCGAGTGCTCCTGACTGTCAGCCGAAGTGACTGCTTCCACTTTCAGCAACGCTTCGACGGACAGTCAGGAGAGCTCGGTATGTCTGCCGAAAAGCTGTCGAATGCGGAAGTAATCAATTTCTGCGGCTTCTCAGCAGCAACAGGGGCTCATGATCCTTTGGGAAGCAGCTGGCCACCCTCCAAGGGGTTACGACCCCCACTTTGAGAACTGCTTTATTCAATTCCCCTTGAAATGGGAGGGGATACTATGCTCTCTCTCGTAGGAAAAAAAAAGTTACCACTGTGCAGCTGCTAAAGGAAACAGACTGACATAAGAGAAAAGTCAACAGGCAAGACTGTGGAATTACCAATCAAAGAAGTTAACTAGCTGTAGACTGGAGGGAGAGAGGGGGTTGCGCAATAGCTCAGTGGTTTGAGCATTGGCCTGCTAAACCCAGGGCTGAGTTCAATCCTTCACAGGGCCATTTAGGGATATGGGGCAAAAATCTGCTGGATGATTTAATTGGGAATTGGTCCTGCTTTGATCAGGGGGTTGGATTAGATGATCCTCTGAGGTCCCTTCCAACCCTGATGTTCCATGATTTATGGTATTTGAGCAACTGCATATCTTAGACTTTACATTAGGACAGCCTAAAACAGTCAGTGTAACAGGGATTAAATGCAAACACTAAATATTTGTGTTACTCATTTTAGAGACAACTTTATGCAGAGACTAGAGTTCTCCACTGTTCATTGAAATTCTGTTCTACTGGAAGCACATTCAAAGATTGTCCCTTCTGAAAAGTAACACAGCTCATATATTGATGAGTTGTGGGTTGCAAGAGAAGGGTTTATTTTTAGCACTTACTCCAAGATTTTGTCCACAGCAAAAAAACAAAAACTGGAGATGTGCTGGGAAAACAAACTTTTTAAACAAAGTCCTCCATGGGACTTGTCACTAGTTGAAAGTAGAATATTTATGCATTGTTCAAATGCAGCTGGTTCTAATAAGTAGTTGGTTATATATTTGGTAGTATTTACTTTAGTTACAAACCTGCATTTCCAATTTAATAGAAAAGTTAACAAAGTTAAGGTTGCTTGGCGGTATGTCATCCCCATGCAGAACAATTAGCTGAGAAACTCAAAGCTTCTGAAAACTAAGGAATTATTGCATGGGCAACCATAATTTAACAATTATGGGGTTGGCAGACTAGAAGTGTGTGTTTTAATGTGGCATATTAGGGCACTGCTGAAAGAAGGAGTTAAGGATACACAAAGAGACCTTAACGGTACATTTCCTGGTTTCTAAAAGTTTGAGTTTTAATCACCTCAGTATTCTGCAGGGAATAACATACCACCACTCTGCACTGAATTTCTTACTTTAAGACATGAAAAGATGCAGTTTGGTGAGAGTTAGTAATCATTTCGGTAGTTATGGAACAGGACATGCACCATTAGGGGCTGTAGAAAGGTTGGGGTTCCATGCCTTCCCCACATCCAGCACCCTTACCTCACTGCAGCCCTAAACCCCTTTGCTTCCTGGCAGGGTTATAAGCGCACGGGGAGGAATTCAGTTTTCTAGCCCTCTTTATCCCAAGATATTTTGATTATAAAAACAACTGTCACCTATGACTTACAATTTGTGGCAAACTTAAGACAAAAGGAGTTTTGAAGTGAGTGGCTGAAATGGACTTGTGATTAACTTCTCCTTATTAACTGAAGGTAAGCTCACAGCAATCAAAAGGGGTTTGTAGATCCCTCCAGTCTGCCCCTCTCAGTTTAACAGTACACTGAAATTGAAGCAATTTTTTTTGTGTGTGGGGGGGGGAAGGGACTAACTCAGAAGTCCCTTGGTCACTCACTGCTCCATACCCCCATGAGGCATACCAGAAGTCCAAGCAATCTCTAACAGTTCTTTTAAAAATAAAGTGACAGGAGTAAAAACCTTCTAGTCATTTTACATATTCTTAAATATTGTTCTCAAAAAAGTTCCCCAAAGATTTAGTGGGGGCAATTTTATCTCTGATAAAACTGAACATTAGATATGAGGGGGTCAGTTTGTTCCAGCTATAGGCAAAAGCCCTCCTAGATATTTCTCAAAGGGGCTATTTTTTCCTTAGGGTTTCTCTCCAGAACACCTGGCTCAAATGCCTGGAAAGTGAGGTCACTAATCTTATTCTGCAACCTCCTGAAGCACACCAACTTTAAGAGAAATACAACTATGAATGTCATTTAGAGGACTTAAAGATCAATTTTAGAACAAGGGTCATGACTAACTTACAGTGGCACTGCCCCACTATTTTATCTGCTTCCTATTTCCATAACATGGAATTAGATTACTCCTGAGGAAATTCAGCATCACTGCACGCAGAATTTGCACAAAAATTAATGTGTTTTGCACAGAATTTCCTTTTCTTCCACAGAAATGGGCTGCAAAGCTGCTGGCTACCACACCGGGCTTCTGGACCCAGAAGAGTATAGCTCACAAGTGGAAGACACTGCTTGCTGGAGGGACAGGGGGAGCTGGAGGGTTCCTGGCAGCTGCAGTTCTTAACATGCCCTGAAAGAAGGAGGTGGCATACAGGCATCTCCACAAATCTCTGGGCCCCAGCATCAGTCCATTTCTTACTCTGGGATGCTTTGCAGCTGGGCTCTAGGGGGAATAGGGTGTGGGTGTCTGGCCTCATTACTGGGCTCCAGGAGGAGGGGCAGAGAAACAGGAACTGGGTTGCTGTAGAGGCATCCTTAACACTATTCTTGGAGGAATGTAACAGTACAGACACAGTTAAACCAGACACTTGCTAGAACATGCATCTACACAAAGCAGATTCTGATAAAACAAGGTTGCGGATCCCAAATTTAGTAATTGTCATTAATTTGATAGTAAAGCAGTCCCTGCTAGAATGTGGGACTTGTCATGGATCCCAAATCCCGCTATCTAGCGAAAGTCCAGTGTATTTGAAACTACCAAAATAATTGCAACTGGTGTGATTAGTGTTTTTTACACCTAAAATGCAGAATTTTGCAAAATTTACAATCTTGTGCACAGAATTTTTAATTTTGGGGGCAGAATTCCCCCAGGACTATTATATGGACCAAGCCTGCCTTCACAAGCACTTGAATACTGATATTACAGTCAGCAAAACACCTGCACAGGGGCAGAATTATATCCTATACATCAGGCCTGCACAACATGCGGCCCCGGGGGCCACATGCAGCCCGCACAGGCTCACTGTGGCCTGCGGACAGTGAGTAGGGGTGGGGCAAGCCAAGCAGTGGGGTGGGGGAAGAGGATGGGGGCAGGGCTTTTCGGCCTGCAGCTGTTTTTTTTTTTTGCAGTAATATGTCCCTTGCTACTTTCCAAGTTGTGCAGGCCTGCTATACATAATTAGAGAAGTCACAACATTATGGATACAGAGCTTAAGCTAGTATTTGTCTGAGGGAGCAGAACAGGAGTGGAGGACGACAAGAAAGATTCAGAAGACAGTAAGTTTACAAGAAATCTTAAACTGAGAAAGCAAGATATCAGGCTGAACAAGCACAGCAGCATGAGAACTCCAAATGCCAAGTTATTGTAGTATTACTTTGAGTGTAACAGTAGCTCCATGTAACTGTCTGACCACTACTCTAAAGAGTTCAGAGTTCTAGTCCCATCTCAGATGGGCTCTAACTTTGGCCAAGTCATTTAATCCATTTTCATTACTCAAACTTCTGTATCAAGTATTGAGAGCAAGATTAGAATACATGTGATCTGTATATTTTCAAAGATCCATTCAGATTATTTCAATTTATTGAAAGAAAATAAACTATGAAAAGGGAAGAAAGAAGCAACTTACCTCTTGCAGGAGCAATAACTAAAATGGTTCTTTTTTCCTCTCTCCAAAGAAAATGCCAATTGAACTAAAATGCAAAGATGGAAAAAAGCCACATTAATGCTGAAAACCTGAGAATTCATGATTACAAAGGCAGTATTGATTAGAGAAATATCAGCTGTTTTTCATGGGATATTTAATCAGTTCTGTTCAGAATTAGAATTTAGTTCATTTGTGAATCACCCAGCAGTTGAACAGAGAAATTCATCATAGGAACTGCAATATGAAGTCAGGTGGATCAAGTACTATATATGGCACCTGCAATACCTTACCCAGCAACAATTCCATTCCCCGATCCAGCATGAAGTTTTTCAAACCACGCTGAGAGGGTATTTGCCATATTCATGTCTAGAAAGAAAAGTTAAGCAGTTCTCAGACCAGCATTAACAGGTTTGATATTACAATCTAAAAATCAGTCTTGCAGTTTCACTCTACATTGCTTTTATCCACTGAATTACATTAGCTAAGACAAGTTTTGTTATTTTGAACAAGCCAGCAGGAAAGTTCTACCAGGATTGAAATGATTCACCTGACTTGAATCTCATTAATAAACTATGAGGAACAACTAAGGTATCAACAGGAGAATTACCTAAGAAGCCCAGATATGAAATCTACAAACTGTACACATGGCTAATATACATGCTTGTGTTCTATTACTGTCAATATCCCACCCTGTCCCCATTTAGGATTATGTTTGTTGTGTGACAGGAATTTATTTGTACAATAGCACTTGAGATTGGGGCTTCTGAATATCACTATAACAACTTTGCTATGTGCTGTAACTGTCAAAAACCTTATTCACACAATTTAAGAAATGACATTTTCAGACCTTAAACATTTTTGGTAGATCCACCAGCACTGAGGAAGTTGTATGTATTTTTTTTTTTTTTTTCAGATAAGCTGGGGTCATTTCACTGTAGAATTTGAACAGATTGTGGGATGCAAGACACTTCATAAAGTGAAAGTATAATATTCTCTACTCAGTATCTGTACCACCATTAGTGTTCCAATTACTGTCCACACTTGCAAGTAGCACAATTCATATCAGTGGTGGGTCGCAAAAGTGTTGTTATTAGCACAGAATTCCAAGTTTGTCCATGTTAGACAAAAGCAAAAGAATGACATGCTTCTGAAAGTGATGTGCTGTATGTAATATGCGCATTAAGTTTCAATTACTATTTTCTATCAAGGCAAATGGCTGTTCAGATATGATTTTTTTAAACTAAGGTTAGGGTGACAGAAGGCAATGTTAACCTCTAAACCAAGTCATGTAACTTAGATATTTTATCTTCCTTTTCTACAGATAGTACTAGCAAATTAAACCTCAAAACTTTATAGAGCAGCTTCTTTATTACTACATTTTTATTGCAAAATTTACAATTTTATCTCTAGACACTGACAAACAAGTCATATACTCACCCAAAGGAGACAAATTATATATTCACAACCTAGACTGTGCTAGATTAATCACTTGCTTCGTAAATTGAATGCTGGACATCATTTGCTGTATGGTCAAAGTCTGGATTACTGCAACCAGCATTTATGGGATTCCACGATGTACTAGTTTTCTGATCTGTATGGTATCTCCTGTACTGGCCCAGGCCAATCATCAGCATGTTTCCTCCTCTTCATCTTCATTTTCTCTGGTCAGTTTTACATGTTTTGCTTTGGTCTTTGATTTTTTCTGGCTTGGAAGTTTGCTGCTTAATATGAAACAGCTGTTCTCCTAAGTCAGTGGAAGACATACAACTGATCAGAATAAGTCAATTATAATTAAGACATAATTTGAAGTGGGATTTTGCCAGTAATTTGGGGATATGCAGAATAATATTTCCCCAAGAACTACCCATGAGTAATTCTCATAACTGTACTCCTGAATTTAGGATTGTTTGCCACCCCAAACAAGACAGAACCATGAATTTTCAAATAAATATTTTTATATCAAGAAGGGTCAGAGATGGCATACAAGTCTACAGACACTAAAATATTTTTGAATTAAATTTTTGTTCCTGGAATTAATTTTGCTTGATTTCTGGTTAATTTGCTTTAATGTGCTACACAGGGGAGTGAAATTAACTAAGGTTTACTCACAACAATTGTGGCACCAATTTCTTCTTGATCAGGATCCAAGCTGTGATCTTCTCCACTGAAATAAAAATGGTCCAGAGTTTGTATTTTGTGGTTAGGTTTATGTAATAGCAAAGACTAGAAGTGGACTTTGAGTTGTGTGTCCACAAAATCTTGAGTTTTTCTTGACCTCAATGCTACACTTGCACCTGCATAAGGATGCTACTCCCACAAAGTCTGCTCTCAAGTGAGACCTCCCAAAACAATTAGAAACTAGGTACAAAAAGCTCTCAATATTACAAAGAAAAGGATAATTGGGAAGGAAGAGGTGGAGGGAAGGCCTTCACAGTAGATATGAAAGTGGACAGGCAACCATGAAGAAAAGCCAACTGGCATACTGAGAAGACACAGACTAGTCTACTAGGAAAGAGCAAAGAAAGCCAAATAGCACTGCTGTTACAGCCAAACATGGGACAAGAGGATTAGGTTCGCCTGATATTACATCGGTGGGTGAACCACAGCTGAGCAATGTATCCAAGGGATAGTTGTAACCTTTACCCAAGAATCTTTAACATGCATAGTCTGACTGCTCTGTGGTTCTCCTTATTTTGAGCAGGGTAGTTAGTCTGCAAAAAGTTTCTCTTCAGCTTTCTGCTTCTTCAAATGGAATTTTCTCTGAAAATGTAGTCAGAGCCAGAACCATTACAGTTTATACTTGTACTCATTAGAAACGAAGGCAAATCTTGCAGCCTTCACAGAAGTGGGCCTCCTTCCAGTCAGTCATTTACACTATCACCATCACCAAGGACAGAAGGATCAAGTTCTTATTCTTGAGGTTTTTTCAAACTTCAGCCACTGTAAATTACCTTGACACTTAAACATGCTAACTGGAAACACTCTGTTTGAGAAGTGGAGTTAATAGATTGATTGATCCCCAAGCATCCTTGGGAATTGTTATGGTTTTACATCTTCCCCTCATGGCTGTGTGAAACTCATGTAAATGGGGAAAATGACTGACCACATAGGAGAAATCAGAAACATTCCACATAATTTAACTTACTAGGCATTAGAATATTAAGTCTCTAATCTTTCAGCTATAGAAAGCTCAGCTATTTGCAGTAAGCATAGACAAATTTCAGGCAAGCATGATTTTAAGTTGACTATTTCCCCATTCCACTGAAACACAAAATGAGGAAAAAAGGCAGTCCTCAGACTTGACAAGGTCACACACCACAAAATCCCATTCCAATCCCTATACCGCAAGAGGCCAAGGCCTTTTTTAAAAAAAACCTCAAAGTGATACCATATGAAATTAAGGTGTGACCAGTTTCTCAAAACAAGTACTTTTAGTAATTCCCAATCCAGACTTAGATTTATAGAGTTTAAGTTACCAAAATTCATAGATTAAGTCGGACAGAAACATGCACCCAGTGGATGATTGTCTCGCACTGCAGTGAGACTTGAGACCTCAGCTGAATGCCCAGCTCAGCCACAAGCTTTCTATGTGACCTTGAGAAACTAGTTTACTGATTCCTCAATTCCTGATCTGTCTGTGGATAGACTTCCCTGCCTCAAAGAGATAGGAAATAGATGGAAGCCAGTTAAGGAACTAGATGGAAAGTGTTATAACTTCCAAAGTGTGAACTTACTTTGTCTCCTGAATAGGAGAAATGGGTCCTTCATCATCTAAGTATTTGTGTTTCCGCATGTTCATACATTCATTTTCTAAATCCTCACTAGCATTCAGGCTTTTTAAAGCCTTTTTGAGATGTTCTTCATATTTGAGGATCTTAATGTATTGGAAATATCCCTTTAAAGCGGCTTCCTAAGAAGAAAAGATTGTTACATTATGCAGGACCTTGAAAATCAATGCCATTATTAAGACAGACTACTGCTGTTTATTTCTGACTTCTAATATCAAACAAACCCATCAGTATATATTTAAATGTGCTATACACCAAATCGGTTTCAAACATTTAATACTAAGTTATGTATGCAGATTACTTGATAGCAATCTCATCTATAAAGTTGTACTGAAAGTGTGAATTTAATTCACTGTACTCTGACCAAATTAGTCAGTGGTTCTTAAGTGCAAAAGCACAATAGCTATCTTGCAGCAACTGCCATTTCAGATTTTGTTTGCAAAGACTGAAGTTTATTCTGCTTCTAGAACCCACTCTAATTAAAAAAAATCTCACCTCATATTCAAAAATCATTTTCATGGGGAGATGTTTCCTTCCATATTCTTTTTCCACAAAAGGAAACTGAAAGCCCCTGTCTAGAAGTCTTTTTTTCCTCTCTTCTTGTGGGGCAGTTAGCCGTGGTCTCCCTCTAGGCTTTCCTGTGCTCTCCTCTCTCTCTTTTGGTTTCTCCTTACATCTCTGATGTGCTGGTCTCCTACACTTCCTCTTACAATGATGGTCAAAAATGGCTTTTACACTGAGTGCAGATTTAGACAGTCCTGGGGATTTAGCCAATGTAAATGGAGATCCAGGGTCCAGTGAGGAGTCTGTCAAAGAATCAGCTGAAGTGTCTCTATCTAATGTATTTGCTGGAGACTCTGCAATGTGCCTTGTTAAACTTCCAGTTGACAGTGTAATGTTACACTCAGGTTGGAACAACCTGCCAGTAGAATCAGAAAGATCACTATAATAAAACAGTAAATGGTTAAGTTTTTCAAAAGCACAGTTGATGTTTCTGATTAATTACACACACTGACAAGAAATTTTCCCAGTATCAAACAAAATTATCTTCTCTACCCTAGTACCTTTGGTGTGATTGGGTATTCATGGTGATTACTATTAAAAAATTTGACTAAGTATGGCTCTTAGATACCACAGTAATGGATGCATTAGAAATACCTAATGCACTAGATCAGTAAACATGCATCTTAAGTCCCTTGTGGCTTCACCTGAAATTAAGTAGAGAATTGGCTACAAGCTATGTAAGATTTTACAGAAAAAAAATTACTTGAGTTCTATTCTCAGAAGGGTAGTAGGTAAAACTTCAAATATTTAGAAGCTAGACTGGACAACAGGATAGATCATTCAGTAGTTGCCCTGTTCTGTTCATTCCCTCTGAAGCATTTGGCACCAGCCACTGGGCTAGATCAGGGTCTTCAAACTTTTCCCCTTGTGACCCCTTTTCGCAGAGGGAAAAGTCTGGTGGCCCCGGGGGGGTATGTCCGCCGAAATGCCACCGCAGTAAGCAGAAGCTTCTGCTTTCCGCAGCAGCATTTCGGCAGGACCAAAATAGCCCGCCTGGGAGTTCGGCAGTCTCCCGTGCGGGCTCAGCAGCAGTGCTGGGGTCTCGCTCACCCCCTGGGGTGCATACACCTCAGTTTGAAGACCACTGGGCTAGATGGACCATTCATATGATCCACTCTGGCCACTTATGTTCATATTCTTTGCATGAATAAAGCAGGGGCAGGCAACCTATGGCATGTGTGCTGAAGGCGGCACGCGAGCTGATTTTCAGTGGCACTCAAACTGCCCGGGGCCTGGCCACCGGTCTGGGGGGCTCTGCATTTTAGTTTAAATGAAGCTTAAACATTTTAAAAACCTTATTTACTTTACATACAATAGTTTAGTTATATATTAAAGCCACTAATGTTCACTAGAGTGTGCAAAAGGGGGAGATGCAATTTGAGAACTAGCACCTCCCCGGTGCACACTCACCTCCCTCAAGGTACACCACAATTTGGTTGAGAACCTCTTCACCACATTCTAAAAGTTGAAAAAGTAAGACACTTCTTCCCACAACCAAGCTTCTGCTTGTACCTTAAAGTCTATATAATGGCTCTCCTTAGCTTTTTGTGGGTTGCTACCACCCTGCAGAGAAAGGCTATCATAGTAGGGCAACTTCATTTCTGTAACTGTTAAAACTGGTTTAGCCTTCTTACATAAAAAATTTTAGCCCAGTGTCAATGCCCAATGTAAAGCTACTTAGAAATAATCTTTTCAATAGTGGTTTAGATAAAGAGGCTGGTAGCCCAGGCTCCTGTGTTATACTCCATTCTTGCAGCTTTGCCATGACTGACAAGGGTAAGCCTTCCTGTTCTTCACTTAACCCAGCTGAGAACAGCCACACTTCTCTATCACGTATTTCTTTGCTGAATTCTCTTAACCAGAGCATTACGCAGTCAATCTGCACAATGACAAGCACTACCAAATCCAAAGTTTTACTCCTGCTTTTGCGCTAGGATTGCCTACACCAGTGGTTGTCAAAGTGGGGTGCACGAGACCCCACGCCGCCATCGATCCCGCACGAGACACCGCCAAATTCAGCAGCAGTCTATTTTGGTACCACCAAAATGCCGCTGCAGAAAGTGAAAGCTTTCTGTTCAGCAGCATTTCGGCAGACATACCCTGGGGGGCCGCAAGCGGACGCCGCTCCGTGGAAGGGGGCCACAGCTGAAAGACTGAGGATCACTGGCCTACACAAGATACAGGGTGACAGAATCAGACCCAGCATTTGTAGAAGACTATGGATGAAAGGAATCAGAGGGGTAGCTGTGTTAGTCTGGAATTGCAGAAGTAATAAAGAGTCTTGTGGCGCCTTAAAGACTAACTAAAGTATTAGAGCATAAGCTTT